>JBBMJY010000009.1:2826131-2839361 GCA_037833715.1 Toxotes lorentzi | reverse complement strand
TATTACCGATTGGATAATAGGTGTATCTTTTATTACACTCACTGTCAATTCATTTTTTTTTCTCCTCCTGAAAATCTGTTCAGAAATGTGTCTGTAACACTGCTGCATCCAAATCGAGCCCACCAGCGTCCTGGAGCACTTCCAGTGTAGCAGTTTTGTGTGTGTGTGTGTGTGTGTGTGTTTTCCCTATTTGTGTTTTCATATTTATTGCATTTCTGGATTTTTAGCACGTTTCCCTTAATGTTTGTGCTTTCACTCTTGTATGTGTTTTGTCCTTAGGGACCACCGTATGTTATCCCCGCTACCTTTTCCCTAGCTCAGGGAAAACAGAGGGTATGAAAGAGTTCTTATATCTGTGGGCGTTGGCTAAAGGGACTTTGAAAAAGGGAACCAGAAAGCTAGATCTGAAACTCTGGTGGCTGTCACACAGAATGGACTCCGCTTTCTTCAAAAACTGTTTGTTGTACAAACTGACAGACTTTTCTGTTGAGTGCCAGTGATTTTGCAGCAGACACTGTCATGGACACCCAATTTAAAACATTTTTCTGCCTGAGAGAGAAGGAGCCACGCCAACAGATAAAAGAAAATATAAGAACTGATTCAATAAATTGGAAAGTACTGGAATGAAAACAATTAAAGCGAGTTAAATGTAAATGTGTGAACGTGAGAAACACCTTTTGAAGAGCTTCATGAGCAGGCTGACATTGAAGATTCCTCCCAGGATGAGGAAGAGGCAGTTCCACAGGCCGATGCAGGCGTAGAAAGCTGGGAAGTCCAGGTTGTAGTCGTCACAGATTCCTCGGATCACTGAAGGGTGCACGCGTACACAAACACACACAGAGACAAAAATATAAACACTGTGTCTCACGCTGTGTTTCACTCCTGTTGATTGATGGCCTTTTTTTTGTCTCTTTTGCTAATGCAGATGAGGCAGCAGTAAAAATGTCATTCCCCTACACTGAACACTAACTTGTATGTCACCTTGGTTGTAATGTGTACAGATGCTGTAGTGTCATTGTTGGTCTAATCTGTGTGATTTCAGAGAACAGAAAAGAGGTGATGAAATGTTCTTTCCCTCAAAACATTATCAAAACTCAATCAACTGCCTCTGAAGAACTGTATGTGAAGTGTAACCAAAAAACAAAGAATGAGCCAAGGAGTAAGATCGATGTTGACTTAATCAATAAATAAAAAAGAAACTAGGTTAATGAGGAGAACTATTGATCATCTTTTTGTGCTCTGTAAATACAGATGCTTTAAAAATTATAAAATAACAAAGACTATTTTTGCTGCAGCTATCAGTGAAAAGCTGAGGAACAGCTAGCAGATTTCTCACACACACAAACACACACAGACAGAAAAAACTAGCGCATTTCATTCAAACGTAAAAAGAAAGAAAAGAATTGAAATGTATTTGCTAAAGCCATTACAATTTAGTTGTAATCTTGAGCAGATCTGTGCGTAGATGTTACATCTTTACAAACAAGCCATTGTTCTGCTCAGACAGGCTGCTGGAAATGTACTATAATTATCCCCATGAGAATGTGCTTAGCACAAGTCTAACCCATTTACTTCAAAGATCATCACACCACAAACCCAGCAAACAGCGTTGGTATTAAAACTACATCTTGGCACAGGAGTTGCTGCTTTTCCTCATCGCTGCCCGAATCTGCAGATTCCAGCCGTCAAGATCATTTTAAATTCCAACCATCAAAACACTGCTGTTGGGTGAAAACCATACAACAGTTCATGTGCTGTTGTCTCTTTGGACTGAATATAAAGTTTACATGTTCGTTTATGCAGTGAGCGAGTTTCCTGACCCATAGGCCCCTGAAACCAACCATTACATAACATCAGAGAGGAACGAAAAGAGTATTTTCTTCTTTTTGTTCGACTGCACCAGGAACACTTGTTAGGACGCATATGTGTCAACAAACAGCCAAATTAGTCCAAAGGTGCTGTTTTCTAGATAAGGAGAAAGCAGATGAGGACGCAGGAGTTTCTAGCTGCTGTTCTACATGGCTGGGCGCCTCCTTCTCTTGATTTTTGACGTAATCTTCTTAGTACTGCATCCACCCGCAGCCTCCTTTTCAAATCAAACTGTGAAAAGATAAGTGTATTCTGGCCGAGCTGAGCTGAACGAAAGACGGCAAGCCTACCGCTGATGAAGATGGCAAGGGGAGCTGTGGTAAGAGGGATGACTAAGGGAGACCCGGCGAACAACGAGTAGATGACCCCACCGATGCTCTGGCCGATGATGGTCTTCCGAACATCTGTGCAGAGAGGTCACACACACAGAGAAAGCACATGAGGCAGTACTGATTAATGTGTATGACTATCTGCTATGTTCTCCTGTGGGGCTGAGGACACTTCCAATTCATTTTTCAAATAGCGAATGTTAGTATGAGCCAAAAACTTTTATTTTATACCCGTTCACATTAATGAATGTTTTATATAACACTGGATTAAATTGCTACTCGTAATGTGAGAGGAGTTACTCACTGTGATGAACCTAAAGAGAATTTATCACTCATTTCTGGCACTCCACAGAGCTTTTTTTTTTTTTTTTTTGCCTCTTTTATCTTTTGTATTTAATTTTGTGACACATTTGCTGCTTGGTTCAGTCAGTTGGGAGGAGCCTTCCGACTCTGGGACATCCTCAAGACAAGCGTCAAAGAAGCCATCAGTGCATGTCTTTAAAAAGCATCTTAAAAAAACTTGTTTCCAGGAGCTGCAGGTCGCAGTTTTTAGTCAATAAGCTCTGATAAATTAACTTAAATAAGTGCAACATTTAAAGGGTAACAAGTCAAACACTCTTCAAAGACTCAGTGTAAAAGCGAATAATATGAGCTATACTGTAATACAGGTCAGGACTGTGTGTGAAACAACCACCAGTCAAATTTCAACTTTGTTCTTAATTAAAAAAAAAAAAAAAAAAATCATAACCTTGAATTTCTTGTAAAATACTGCACTTTTGACAAGTTTATGTCAACAATCATTATCCTATCATTATATTACTTAGAGTTACCTTTGAATCTGAGAGTCTATTACTCGTAGCAAATACAGTTAAGAACACAAGAGATTTTTGTTTTGATATTAATTTTCGGTTAAATAGGCCAAACCCTTTATGTGCAGATCTCTCTGAGAAAGATGTTTACGTCTGTATTCGAGTATGTGTTCATACCGATCTCCCCACGTGTGCTCTCGTCATTGAGGGAGCCGAAAGCGATGGCGGGGAGGAGGATGGCAATGTAGAGGAAGATGGCTGTGGTCATGTACTTCAGCAGGGTTTTATTACTGCCAACTATACCTGAGGGCAGATAAACACAAACACATGAGTCATATTCACCTCATAATAGAGCGGAGGGTGCTCAACACTTTCATTTTAAAATGACAAAAACATCAGTGGAGTTCATCATTCACTGCCTCTACAATATGGAGCATCCAGTAAGTTACAGTCAAACTATTCCATGAGCTCTCACGCTGCACGCTGCCCTTTTTAAAACACAAGTAATCTGTTTCAGTTTCATGCGATCCATCATTGTGTAAGAGCAGTTATCGCTTTTATCCAAATGATGGATAACTCATTTTGAAATAAAACACTTTAATTGGGCTCTAATGTGATCACAATGATTTTGGTCCTGTGACCTTCATCAGATGATCATTATGTGATGACACTCACAAGACAGAAATATCTTGATTTTGTTACAGGCCAATGAAAGTGTTTGGATATGAAGGAATGAGAAAAGACTGAAACAGAACGGCAGCAGAGACGAATCCAGCGAGAAAACTCTTTTCCTTAACTTTACTCTGTTTGACTTTAATAAGGATTTTATTTTTTTTTACAATTAAGGTCAGAATCCAGAAGTTTTTATTTTTCTCTTCTTAACAATGAATTCCAAAGGACATGTGTACATGCATTTTACAGGGGACACAAACCATTTCACACATTTGCTGATAAATGTGAGTACAATCTGATGAGTCAAAAAAAAACAAAACACCAGTCCGAGACTGGAGTGGTGATTTATAGGGCAATGTCCCTGTCGGATGCCTTGGGAAATTACAATAATCTTGGACATATGGGAACATATGGGAGCAGTAAGACATCTGAGACAGTGCTTTTAGCAGGAGAGGACCCTAGATGTGACACAGATGCAGCACAGATGTATCTGAGGCAAAGGGTGACAGACAAATGAGGAGCTGCCAGAGGCACCGTGGTGTGGCATAAGAAGGAAGATGATTCACTTTCACTACAGGTCCAAGTCCAGCCTACCATCTGTGAAGTCAGAGGGGTAGAAAGGCAGTCTGCGGCACAGGTCCTCGTAAATCCCCCGGCCGGCTTTGAAGAAATCTTTACACTGTGGACAGAAGGGAAAAAGGTTAGATTTTCAACAAGGACACAGAGTCTCCTTGATGTGAGGTACCTGAAAACAGGATAAATTTCAGTCCAACCTCCGTCACCTATAGGAAAGAAAAGTGATGGCAACAGCCTGCAGATGTAGATATGCCCGTGTGCACCATCTATGGGCAAAGTAACAGCCCCTGCAGTTTTTTTCCCTTTGTTATAGCTAATGATGGTCACCATCATCTCTCAAGGTCAGACGCCAACAGTCTGACAGTGAGTGAACAGGTGCCTTATGTAGAGAAAATTCAACCCAGTAAACATGAATTTGAGTTTGTGAGTGAATTAGCTGCTTCTCAACTAAATATGTAGACACAATTATTTCCTTATTTATCTATAATGTTATTGTAAAGTTTCCATTTTGCTAATCTAGCCTGTTTTATCCACGGTGCCCTCCAAAAATGTAACAGCATGGAAAGCCTGAGGCTGTACCCAACCCAATGTTCTTTTACTCTGCAGTCTGCTGTGGACAATGACACATTTAGATTAAAAATTGCCCATTTGATGATTCAGCTAAGACACTGGTGATTCCACAGGGTGCTCTCTCAAAGATGATTTGAATCATCAAATTTAACGAGGCAGTCCTAGAAAATCTTTAATTGCGTAATACAAAACAAAGTAAGCAGAGCAGCACGGCTGGATTTAGATGTACATTTATTAAAGATCTCTGTGTCCCCAGAATGATAAAGAATGACAGAGAGATGACAGCAACAGCGAGGGATAGAAGATTTGGTGTATTTTTAGAGAAGTCAGGAGGAGGACGGCTGGAAAGGGCCACGTGACTCAAAAGACAGAGACATGAAGTGCTTCTTAAAAAGAGGAGCTTTCAGGTTACAGAAGACAGGGAGTAAATGTGCAGCCCTGACGGAGCTTATTAAGTGAATTATCCAGTTAACCAATGTCCCATTTTCATTTTGAACACAGCATTATACAATTAAACGGAAGAGGTGCGAGAAGCGGCGTATGAAGGCAGGTGTAGCCCTTGGGAGAATTCTTCCTGCCTCATTTGACATCTTAAAAAGTTTCGACAGTTTTTGGCAGAACAAAGCAATTTGTCTCAACGTAAACAACATGAAAACAAACAACAGCATCAGCATTTCTTTGTCTCTAAGTGGGCTGGCTAGTTTTATGAAGCCACACATGCTTGTTCAACAAGGATTCTTTATCCATTAAATCCCTATACATCATGGAATCATTTATTATTACAAGGGAGACTGTGTGTGTGTGTGTGTGTGTGTGTGTTTGTGTGTGTTCTGCCCATGTGTGTGTGTGGGGCCTGATCACAAGCTTTTGGCACAGGTTCGATAAACAAAACTCTCAGAGAGGAATTACTGTCCACCTGTTTGCCATTCGTTCTGAACAGTCGATAAAGTGAGGCAACCGGGCGGAAAAGCATAAAAACACAACAGCAATTTGGCCTTGTTTCTTAAAGTATACGAACGTTCTGTTGCAGGTTCTGTTCTGTTGTTATGTCAATTTTAGATGTGGAAGGAGGTGGAGAGGGTGTGTGGTCTTTCTTTTTCTGTTCCTCTCTCCCTCATTTTGTCATTTTCTGTTTCCTCTTGATTTCACCTGCTCTCCCTTACTCCCCTCTTCCATCCCCTCTTTCCCCTTTCCCTCCATCTGTCTTTTTCTATATATCCCTCTTTCTCTGAGTGGCACTGATCCTTTCAAGCTCTGGGATAAACACCTTACAAAAAAATAAATAAATAAACACAAGGGGAAATGTCTGGGAGCCCTGGCCTGCCAACAGCAACATTAGGAGGAGATGTTGGTCCGTGGCATTGAGCAGAGCCCCTTTGGAGGTGTGTATTAAGGTGTGTGAATGTGTGTGTTTGTGTGTGTGCATGCACGTGTGGCTAAGGGGTGGGTAGTTCTGACAGCACTGTGAGAGATGTAAGGTCATTTACCCACTGAGGAGGCCTGGCAAGAGTTGATGCTGATTGATTAGAGAGAGAGAAAAGATGGAAGAGTCAAGCCAGCCGAGCGAGGATGAGAAGAGGAGGAGGAGGAGGAGTAGGAGGAGGAGGGGGAGGGGGTGGGCGATTAAGGAGGGAGAAAGAGATCGAAGAGAATTTTTTTAAAAAAAAGGGTTGAAGAAATGTGTAAATGTGTGAGCACAGTGTCATTTCTCCACAGAGCCCTGTAAAGAAATGAATTGATGAAAAGTAAGTGAAAGGTGAGGGAGGAAGTTGAGGATGAGAAGCATTCGGAATAAAAATACCTGAACTCTAACATGTGGAAGAAAATTAGCGAGTTCTAACCAATCACAGGCGTCATTCCTCAGGGTGCTGAGGATGACTCATAATGCTGTCATATGAATACACACTGCTTCAAAATGTTTGGGAACTGCCCAAAACTGAAAGGTTGTGCACATGTTCACACACACACACACAGGTTACTGCCCACCTTGAGGGGTTTGTGGCTGCGGGGGTCGGTCTCCTCCTTCCCCAGGGCAGTGGGCTGCTGGTTGGTTGCTGTCAGCTGGTGCCTCTGGAACACCAGCGCCTCCTTAAACTCCTCCTGCGTCTTCGTCTCCAGCAGCTTCTGCCTGAAGGAGATGTCAGAGAAGAGAGTGGCAAACGTCCTGCCCAGCTCCATCGCTGTCTTGGTGCTTTTCTGTGGGAGAGCACACACAATAATAGCAAAAGCAAAACGTTGACCATTTATATAGCCTGAAGACACTAATCAACATTAGCATCATCCTCAGGCTTCATGCAGCTGTAAAAAATGCTGGGAGCAGCAAGAGTGAATCAAAACAGTATACTGCAGAACATAGAACCAAAACAATGAGCTGAAAGACACTAAAAGATTCAGCCTTTGAGCTAAAGGGGAACAGCTGACACAGGGAATCATTCTCTGTTGGTTCATCATTACAAGTGAAGCCTTTCACATTGCACTAAATCATCTGATCCATTTTTATTATAAACATTTGAATTATAGCAGCTTTAATCTTGTGGTGTTCTGTCAAAAAAGATATCTCCTCTACAAATGTTTTCAGATTTCTATTGTTTTCTTCAGCTATATAAATAGCTGTTTAAATAAACTGCTTCTCTATTCAAGAAAAGTATTATATCATAGTATTGTGTTATAGAAAAATCCAGACTAAAAGTGAATCTGTTTTCTTTTGATAATGTCTCTCTCTCTCCAAAACCTCATGTATACCTGTACTTAGAGATATAAATTTGGTTCTGATACAGGTTTGGAGCTGGGTATCTTGGCGAGCTTTTGTCAATAATCCCACATCTGTCAAGAATAATGATGTCCCAAGTCACAAAGTGCAACAGCGCGATGGTGATATCGTCCTGGCAGGCTCTCAGTCAGTGTGATGCCAGGGAAGCCTTGTTAGCCAGGTGGTGATGATACCAACATAGCCAGGCTCAGTGTGTACAGTAGCAGCTGCAGCAAACAGAATAACTAAAGCCTTTAAGCTTTTTCACAGTGGTAACTGAATTTCAACCAGAGCTGAGAGCTGAGAGAATGGATTTTGATTTATCTGGAGGCTCTCTTTCTGAGTGAAGGCACGGGATACCCCACCTCCAGTCAGACTAGAGGTCTGAGAGGCAGCCGTAGAGGGATAAGCCATGAAGAATCTCACTCATGAGTACCCAAGGTTCGCTCTGGGAGTTAAATGCTAAATTCATCATCCAAACATGCACAGTTACAAAACTATTAAACTGCTATTTAACAGGTAAAATGTTCACCACGTTTACATCTTAGTGTGTTAGTGCGCAGACATTTGCTAATTAGCACATATCAAGTTCAAAAGACAGGTTTTTAGTGGAGGATTTGTTTTTAGTGGAGGATTTGTTTAAGTTTAGAAGGTCACTGGTTTGATGAAACGACTGCGAAAATGTGGGTGTAGAAAGTGAGTAACACTCTGCCACAAACACAGAGGGCAGCTTCTCAAACTAGCAAACGACCTAGAGGAGTTTCTTTGAGGGAAACAGGACATTAATGGCTTGATAGGCGATTTCAGGTACGAGTTTGTTTAACCGAGTGAATAAGAAACAGAGCATTTTTGAAGAAAGGTCATGTTTGTTCGGCACATTCACTTTGGGCAAAAGAAAAGGAGAAAAAAAAGCCACAAAAGGCTGTAAAGCTCTCTAAATGGCGGGTGATGGAAATGGTTCACCCATACTCACGCTAGATTACATACATTTGCCAACCAAAGGAATTTCAATTGTCATTATCCTCGTGCCCCTTCAAAGATTTTTTTTCTCAGGAGCAGTCACCATCAAGAATAATTGAGGCATAATAGTGATTTATGTTTACTTGGGGCTTGGATTAATGTCTCTGAGAGTACCATTAGTGGTTGTGATTGCTGCGTGCAAGACTGGAAAGGAGGGCGCTGGGAGTGTTGAGGAGAGGCACGAACACAAAGATGGGTTCATGGGAAAAACAGAGAGACAACCAAAACAAACAAACAAACAGAAAACTATGATGCTGTTAGCTGAGACACTGCTGATTCCTGGGGTCACACCCCCCTCCCCTCCAGTGTTTCAGGGTCTGGTGGTGGGTTGGTGAACATGGTGTGTTTATGGGGGTCACCACGGTAAAAGAAGAACCCTTTTTTCAACAGAAAAAGGGGCTGAGGATTGGAGGGGTTTTCTATTTGGAGCAGGGCAACAATCATAGCCATCTGAAGACAGGAGAGTGATGTGTGTCTGAGCACGCATGTGTGTGTGCTGGTGAGCGTGAGCTGAAAGCTCGGGATGAAGCAGAGAAGACAGGAGGGTTGAGTGGTTTGACAGGAAGTAGAAAGAGTTCATGTTTTGATGGGAAGGAAGGGTATTACAGGATATGTGGCACTCTCCATCGGCCACAGCGAGCTCTTCAAAATTGAAGAAAACAGCAATCTCGCACACAACAGTGACCCAAAAGGTTCAGCCAACAGGGCACTCGTGCCCACACAAGACACCGAGAGGCTCCTGGATTGGATTCTGTTCAGCAGACAATTGGCAGCTTAGTGAATATGTCAGTGGCATTTTAGATATTTTAGTGAATTTGGATTTTAAAAAATGTAAGAAAAATTGCTAGTAGATGGCCTTAAAATGAAAATCAATACTGAGTATGGAAAAAACCTGCAAATGCATTAGGCTTACAGAACACTTCCTTTAAAGCCTGCTACCCTCCAACATTTAATGGAAAAGAGTGGTCAGAGATTGCCTGCTTTTATTTTCAAACTCGTAACAGAAGATATTATAAAAATCACAGTGGAAGTGATGTTTTAAAAGTACCCTTTTAGCCTGAATATTATGTGGTTTGACTGTTTATTCATTTTTTATTACTTTAATTACTGTGGCACATGATCAGTAGCTCATGTGGGGGCATGAAATCCTGCACAAAACCAACAATTTTGGCATTCTGGGGAAAAAAACATGCAAAAACAGAACATGGTGATCCTTATTAATTCTATAATTTCATCCAGAGTTTCCTTTTAAGAAAACCAATTTGTGGGTGACTCTTACATTGATCACACGGTGAGTGTCAGGTAAATATAAGCGATTAAAAAGCATGATGAAAAAAATCTTAAGAAATGAATAAATAAGTGAATAAGAGGAAATATTTTTTTTAAAAAGTGTGGAAGAAATTTAACTGTCAGTTATAATTAAGCACAAATACAGTAAACTATATAAAGTATAGATGACAGCATAATGAACGAAATATGAACAAATGTTGTAACAGTAAGTGGATCTACAACTGCCTGAGTAATCCACCACAGACAGATAAATCCCATATATTATTTCCTCCCTCTGGGGGCAGCAGTTACCATTTTGAGTGGGGCCAGTATCAGGATGACATAGCGGACCTCGCAGCAGTTCTCTCCCCAGTTTTGCGGCCTCTCCAGGCGGGAGATGCACACATGACGCCTCTGGAGATGCTTCACATTGCAGCTGGAGCAGAGAGGGAGAAGGAAGAGGTTCTATAAATGTCAGTGCCTCACCTCACCGGCATCGCCCTTCATTTCCATAGATTAACCTCCTTCTCTCCAGCAACAGTTAGACAGTATTCAAATGTGCTGGGTGAGCCTGCATACACTTGCACAGAGTTGCACACACACACACACACACACACATACAAGCGAATGCATGCACACACACATTACAGAGCAGAGACACTCACAAATAAATCTTTTTTTTTTTGCACAAGATTCAAATATCACATTATGAAAAACATACAGTTCCACGTTCACATATTGTCACTGTCCAGACAAAACCATTCATCTCCAGTGATTTTGATTTTTTTCAGAAAGACACAACCACGGTATTTTTGCATAGTGTCGTCTGGTATTTTGTACTTTTGATCAGCTCGTCCATTAATTGACTAATCATCTCAGCTTTAAACCTAACATGCAACATGCACATTACACCTCAGCTTACAGGATGCAGAGCCAGGACTGTTGATACTGGACCCCGGTGGCGGTGGCTGTCACCCCCTGGATCGTCTCTGACAGCAGGTGAACTGTGGAGCAAAGGTCAGAGGTCAAATACATGTTAGCTGAGATCAACCTCACGTCCAGTTTGATCCTCACATACTCATTTTTTTTTTACTGCTACATGGTGTTGAACCCCTTCATTTGTGTGTGGGCCTTGATAGCACCTGCAATGCATGTCATCCCACCATTGTAGCTGACTGTTACTAAAATACATGGTTACATGTCGATTTGTTCAAATCCTGATTATTTGTGTATTTAACAATAAAACCTGGCTCTGATTCCCATATTTTAGAAAAAGGCTGAAATGTTCAACACAAAGTTCTAGCGCCTTATCTGCTGTGCCAAGCTTCGCAATATGATGTCTACTTCAGAAGTGTCTAACGAGCTCGCCTTCTGCTTTAGACGGTGATGCCAGTCCGCACTGTGTGCAAACACCACACCACAACAAGCTAATAACGATGTCCATCCAACCCCAGAAAGCACCAATGCTCGTGTCAGCAGATAAAAAAAAAAAACAGATTTCATTATGCTGCCATGTTTACACAGTACAAATCATTAAACACGGGAAACTAGTGGCACAGCTGAAACCAGCTTGTTGCTTCTTAATAAGAAGAATCTCCCTTCCGACTTCTCACACTGAGAGCGATGAATAATAGTGTTTTGGGGGATATTCTGCAGCAGCCCCGACTATCCCAAACCCCTCCAGAAAATTCAGCCTGCGTTGGCTTGCAACGTCCTCTTTGACTCATCAGTTCTGAACAAATTACAGGGTGGAAATGTTTTGTATCGTAAGCAGCGGGGACGATCATTTCCGCATCATTCTGATTTTCCCTGCCAGTGGTTTCTCTCTTTCTTTCTGTCTTTGTCTTTCTCTCCATCACTCTGCCTTTCTCTCCCTCTGCCATGCCGTCTCATCAATAAAGTATCCTCCATTCATGCCAGAAAATGATGGGCGTCACCATGACAACAGTATCACAGTGCTCAAGGAGTGAGAGAGCCAGGAATGGGGGGGGGCAGACAAGAGAGACAGAGAAATAAGAGAAAGGGAGAGAGAGGACATGTAGATAAAGAGTAAGAGGGGAAGAACGGATGAAAAGAAGCTTGTGGAGAAAGAGAATGAAAAGGAGGGAAAAAAGCTAGCACGTGGGGTGGAAGAGAGTGAGAGAAGCGGGAAGAGAAAGAGAAAAAAGGGAGACACGGAGAGAGAGAAAAATGAAAGAAAGGAGAGAGAGACAGGAAGAGAGAACAAGATGGAGGAGACATGCAGAGAGAGAGAGAGAGAGAGAGAGAATGAAAAAGAACGAAAAAAATTCAAGCAAGAGAAACAGGGGCAAAGAAAGACCTGGGGAATGAAAAAAAATCATACAAGAAACAAAGAACGTGACAAACAAGACGGAAAATGAGAGCGAGACTAGATGAAAAGAAGAGCAAGAGGGAGACAGGGGGAGGAAAGGGGACAGAGAAGTGAAGGAGATGGACTGGGATTCAATTCAATTAATAGCAGTAAGCCTGACAGCCATGTAATAATCAAAAACCATCCAATTTCTCATTGACGTCAGGGAGAAGAGAGGAGCGAGAGAACGAGACAGAAAGAGAGAGATGCAAACAGAACAAAAAAAAAGATTAAAAGATAAAGAGGAGGGAAAGAGGATGAAACAGAAGGAGACAGAGGTTACAGGAGAGAATGGAGACGAGAAACAGAACGACAGAGAGGTAGAAGACGTGAGTGGTCGGGGTTCCTCTGGTCTAGATGACCAATGTCAGACCATCAGAGAGAAGCTAACAGCTAACACTTTTAGCCAGAAGCCTTCACATTAAAAGCACTGGAAAAAAAAACACCACTGGAAAAAAACAAAAACAAACTTCCAAATGGTTTAACATAAATTATTTTCCATGACTTTGCATCTGTTTGATATAATGCATTAGCTGATTGACATCAGCTGCTTCGTGAGGATTTCGCCATCACCGGTTCATTCAACAGCTGACTGGTAACATCCAGTCACATTCATCATCAGTGTACAGTGCAGCCCTTATAACCGAACACCTCACACTAAACAGGCTCAGGCTGGATTCTGCCTATAAACCGTCTTGTCAAACACTTCACTGTCATAAACCTTTCTCACTGTCCTTGGACTCACTATAGTCAAACATTGTCCGTCCTTTTCCTGCTGCTTGTGTTACACTCACTTGCCAGTTTATTAGGCACAGTCTTAACACACACTGAACATTATAGCCTTCATAAGAGGAGGATTTACTGCAGCACTATTGTATTAGACTGCATCAGTTTTAGCTCGATGTACCAACTAAATTGGCAACTGAGTGTTCCACTATATATATATATATATATATATATATATATATATATATATATATATATATATGTGTGTGC
>JBBMJY010000009.1:2778402-2826075 GCA_037833715.1 Toxotes lorentzi | reverse complement strand
TATATGTGTGTGCGCTAAATGGGACGCTAAATCTGGTGAGACCGTGCCTTTAGTTTGCTCTTACCCTCATGCAAATGTAATTTCCTCCATCACCCCGACCTCCTTTGTATGTCCTAACCTACTTCTTTACTATAAATGGTCCCATATAGATTATATATGTGATATCAGAATATACTGTACAGTATGTTACATCACCAGCTGAGGTGAACAAACCTGACCTGAATGTTAGAGACGAAGCGCTTGAGAGCTGCTGCTGGTGTGATCAGTGCGATCAAGTGGGAGACTAATTAAGACACGCACATTTGATACTTGTCAGTTACATGTAGATTTCTGCACAGTTTCGTCAGCTTTCGCTATGCAAACACGGCTGTTTCCACACACAGATATGAGAAAAAAAAAATCACAGATGCTCACAAGCAGCATATCAAATGTGACAAACTTCAATGGAAAGTGAAGAAAAAATATGAGGAAGGCAAGATTGGATGGCTGGATTGCCCTCTTTGATCTTTTAGGATTTTTGGTGAATTCTTTAACTGCATTATCCACACAGTTTGGTTGGAGGGAGGAAAAACAGATTGCAATTTCTGTAAATCACATGAGGATAATGCAGCCTGTCACAAATAAGACGAGGCGAATCAATAAATATGCTAAACCAGCCAAAAAAACTGTGATGTTAATATTTTTTCGGGTTGATGTGCCGATCTAACATCAACAGCAGAAAATCTACAGAGATGTGTTTGTTCAAAAACACAGATATTCACGGTTTCTCTGTCAGTGTGTGAAAGGGCAACGAGTCCTTTTAGCAAGGAGACTCCTTATATTATGCTCAAAGGTGACCTCAATAAAACCTCCTGATCTTATGCTGCCTAAAAGATTAACTGTGGTCTCAACCATTGGTGTACCCGCCAGTGAATACACACACTTATAAATGCACATGTATAAACACACGCACAACAGATAATGATTGGTTACCTTCAAAGCATGGGCTGTGGAGGGCACTTTGAAGGAGGCGATTAAAACACAGGAGGGCTCCATACAGCAATGGCAGATGAAACACTTACTGTATATTAGGTCTCCACCACAGCCAATTACTGTGCAGCACACAGATGCAATGTTGTCACATGCTGATGAGAGGGCCATTAGGACTGGGTCAATGGTGAAACCTTGTTATCTAGAGAGGCTGTCAATTCTAATCTTCTACTCGCTTGCATAAAAAGAAATTACATAAATGGTAAATAATCCATTGTCTCATACGGACATACAGTAGAACCAAAGTCAAGTACTGTATATATGAGCTGTATCCCAAAAAAACGAACTACCTGAATATAAGATCACCAAAACATAGACAATCTTTTTTTTCTACCAGGGAGACAGCTCCAAAGCCAAAAAGATGGATTCAATTGTTTGGAGTTTATCCTTTCAATCTCAATCAAATGGATTTTGTCAATTCCAACTCAAAGTATTCACACAAAACCAGCAGTTTTTTTTTTCTCACGGTGCTTTGCAAAAAGAACTGATAACATTATGGGACAATGAGTTCGCTGGACGGAGAGGGCGTTGATTTGAGGGGCAGCTGAAGAGGCATCGATATCTGTGACATGGGAGGGATTGCTGGTGTCTGTAATCATTTGATGACTCCATGCATCGACCCAGTCCCGAGTGTGGAGAGGAACACAAACGGCATACTGATGGTGATTGGTACAGAAGCAAACCACTGATTGCAGCCTCACGGCGGCTGATGCTGACATTTTCATCCAATTAGCACAGCTTACCGTCATCAAAGAAAACGAAACTTTGAGACTTGTCTGCATGGGGAGAAGGAGGAAGAAAAACCAAAGGAGAGACCAGAGAGTCAGTTCAGTCACCTTTTCTGATCAACAAGCGAGCAGTTTCTTAGATTTTACACAAACACATGCAAAGAAAAATACACTCACGTACACACTGTGTCCACACACACACACACATATAGACACACTTTCTGGTTAACAGTCACGCACATAAATATCTCTGATGAACAGAAGCTTCATTTCCTGCCCTCCTTTACCTCATGCATATTAAATATCATTTTCCACAGAAAATCCCTCAATGTCTCGTCATTGTTGGGTGCAGATAGATCTTATCTTGATTACCGTCTACAGGCTATTACCAAAAATTGGATTTTATCACTGATAGCAGTTATGTGTTTAGCTACTGCAAAGAAACCCAGAGACGTCAATGAAGAGATCAAGATGAGAAAAATTACATGTATGGCCACCATTTTTCATGTGGTAAAGAGCTTGAATTAATGGTTTCAATTTAGTATTCTGATCATTCCCGCAGAATGTTACAGAGATTTTCACAGTGGAAAAGTCATGCCGCCGGCCTGGAAAATATATATTATTATAATGGAGAGGCATGGTCGTTGATTTAAAAATACACAGCACTTTTCCTGTTGAACGAAGCTAATTATTTCCAGAATATTTACAGTACCTGTTGTCAGGGAAGAAAACATGTATCTGCACAAAGTATGTTCTTGTGCAGATGGAGATAAGTAATAATCCTCCCAGTTTAACAGATGCTCATATATTGTTGAAATCATTAAACAGGTTTATGAGATCTGCAGGGCCTAAGGGTCACAAAACTCAGAAGACAAAACATGTTTTTTTTTAAATATACCTTTGGATACATACAAGCACCCTGTTTTAAGAAAGAAGTCTCAACTTTGTAGCTTTAGAATTATAAATACGTGACTGTTCTTCAGCTCGATTTGAGTTGACAAAAAAAAAAAGAAAGAAAGAAATAACACAGGAGACTTGTGCAAATGTAGGCGAAGTGGAGAGCCGGTGAGATCGATCAAAGGTGACAGCAATTTAGGAAGAAATTATGGTACAGTCATCACAAATAGGGCACACAATCAGCAGCGTACACAGCACCGAGCACTGTAGCTGCTAACAGCATCACAGAGGAAGAGAGGAAAATACAATTACACGGTACATCATTACTCAAAATATTGACAATTAGTCATTCTGTGGCAGCTGCTCATCATGATGTAAGAACTGTCATCATCTTCAGCATCGTATAAATGTATATGTTTAAATAATCCAAGTATTAAAGGATGATGTTTTTTTTTTTTTTTAAATATAAACAAGTTCAGTGTGTTCAGTAGTGATTTAAGTAATATTATTATCAATGTATTGCATCATCAGCAATGCTGTTCATTATTCCTCAGCACAATGTGTGTACTGTGGCTCCATCACCAAATCCCAAGACAAAAAAAAACAAAAAAAACACACAGAACAAGTTGGCCTCCAAAAACCGACTCCTCTATACAAGTTGGAGCAGGACTAATTATCTCTGTGGGCTTTCATCTTTTTCATTTCTGTAATTCTCTGTTCTTTCTGTGCCTGTTATAATCTCGCCCTGTTCTCTTTATCTCACAGCTGTACAGTATTACACTCCAAATGAGCTGGTCCTCTCACCAGCCGTATCACCCCGCTGTGGCAGAGTGAACGTAGATATGGCAGAAATTAATACCTGAAGAGATATGTCCCGTTGATAACATACTTACGTGCCATATGTATTTCCCCAGGAACAGCCTTTGTTCTTCCCTTGGAGATATTTTTTCCCCCCATGTGTAAATGTTCATGATTTTAATTCAGGGAAGCTACCAGCAACACGGGGATTCTTCCTCTGAATTCAAACTAAAACAAACACACTGAAGAGAGGCATTTCAGGATGACAGATCTGCCTTCTGAAGTCCTGCAGACACTAATTAAATAATTAAAAGTTCCATATCAGAATTAAATTCATTGTTAACTGAAATCCGCAAATTAGCGGATAAATATGCTTGAAAAACATATTTATGCGATGTGAAAGCATATGTGAATGTCTGAAATAAATGCATCTTCATCTTTTCTGCCTATTCTGTAAATATTCTTGTATGTTACATCCATCTGTAAATATAATTTAATAGCTACAATAGTGATGCTAATTTGCATGTTTCAAACAGTAATTTTTTGCAGCCTTTATTTGTTGCATAATTGTACAATTGTTACATCATTCATCCTCAGTACAATTAATTATCACACACTTCTCCTCTACTATTATCCAGTTCCTTCTGCTGCAACTAATTAATTTGCTAAGTGTGATAACTCAAGTTTCAGCTGCTTTAAAACACTTTTTTTTGTTGCACAACATATTAAAAAAAAATCTTGATTGTAACTTGTTGGTCTAAGGATGATCAATCTATTGTTGTAGATTCTATTTTATAATGATGTATCACTGATATTAAAATATTTTTCCTTTATTTTTCTATGCTGCTTTATGCAACTGCAAAATTGAGTGAGACCTCTGAATGCTCAAATTGATTTACAAAACAGTTCAGACCTGTGCAGGAAGCCTTTCTGTTAAGATGGCAGCCACACGCACACACGCACGCACACACACACACAAACACACACACACACACACACACACACACACACACACACACACACACAAAAAAAAAAACCTCTTCCTGCCTCTTCATGGGGTATTCTGGGAGAGAAACAGTCAAGTAGCAGCAGCCACCACAGCTTGAGAGTCTCTAAGAGCCATTTGAAAAGCTAAGTGAGTGATCGATGACAGAAGTCAATTATCACCTCGCCTATCTGTCAGAGGCGGCTGTGCAGGGTGAGCTCACACACCACCCACCTCTGACTAACCATCAACAACTGTGGACACCAGCCTAGCCAAACAGGAAAACACTAGACACATCCAGATGGGTGCCAGATTAAAGGAAAACCCAACACATTTGAACAATCTAAGCACATGGGGCAAGTGCACTGACAGTGTGTCTAAATCCACTTTTCATAGTTTAACAGCAGAAAAAAGGTCACAGCACCAGGCGCATGGTTGAAAAGGGTTAGTCTCTTAATTAATCATGAGTGTGTTTTGGGCATAACATGCAATAAACCAATCAGAGTGCCATTTCCCCTTCCCTTTAAAAACCAGGTGCACCACCTTCGCAAATCGCTATTATACTGGTAGATTTGCCAGGTAGTAAGATAGCAATGAACCAACAATGTGTTCAGCGCTGGGTGTAAGACAGGGCCCAAAGTGTCTTAGTCAAGTGTTGGACCAGCACAAACCTCCAGGGCGGCTTCAGTTTCAGTGACCCTTGACAAAGACTCTTCAAGGCTGTGAAACTCTGCTGGAGGGATGAACACCAAAAATATGCTCCTTCATGACGCAGGGTAAAACATCTTAGCAAACATTATATAACCAGAAGTAATGTGAGGATTAATGTACTGAAAAAAATATCTTCAAGTCTTTGTGACATTAACTACAAGCAAAGCAAAGTTTGATTTGCCAAACTATTACTTTTGTATGAAGTGTTCAGCACAGCTCATGGCAGAGAGGCATCAACAATGGATACATACTGTTATGTAAGTAGGCGTATTTTTCCTGATCTGAGGAGATTCGCCTTTACCAAGAGGCTTTGCTCTCAGTCAGCAGGACCTGAGCTGAAGGGACTGAACTAATGCGACAAGGATGAGGTCCAAACGGGAATATTAATATGCATCTAACTCATGCGTGTGCAAACAAAATTATTTCAATATTAATCAATATATAATGTTCAACTGATTTGACATTTTTGTAAACAAGAAAACTAGCACCTGGATGAAACAGTGAAAAGAATAAACCAAAACATCCCCAAAACATTTTCAATTACCTGAAAAATATTGAACTACAGCTCAGCCATGAATGGGAAGCAGGATTTTGTTAGTTCTGACTATCTGCTGTGTTGTTCTTTGTGGGTTTGGTATTTGGATGTGTGTGTTTGTGCCACATGTTTGTGCATTAATGCGTAAGATAACCCCTCGACAGTTGTCCTGGGAAACGTTTGATGTCTGCACATGCAAATGGTTGCCAACACGATTCAGCACATTGAGCTCTATTTGCGTCCACTTACAAGAGCCGCGGGGCAAATGAACAGGCTCGGTTCAAACATCACAAACTTTCCTCTGGGTCTTCAAAGCTTCCTGAACCATTCTCAAGTCTATCTGACAATTTTCCTCCTGAGCACGGGGAAGCTATTTTTCAGGTAGGTGTTGACATGTGCAGACGTCAGATGTTTTTAGGTCAGGTGTCAGATGTTATAGGGTCTTGATCTGATTGTGGGCAGGCACCAATGGAAGTTCTCTGTCTTATTGTGTAGTGTGTGTGTGTGTGTGTGTGTGTGACTGTATATTTGTGTGTATTTTCACACATTCTTCTACATGCAGGATCATACAAGCACATCAACAGTGTCCCCGCTTACCATTGACCTCCTGAGCGCCTGCATCTGTGAAAAGCATGCTCATCACCTCCTCGAAGTTGCAGCCGGGCTCAGACACGTGACTGTCCTGACCCACATGGTGCAACATTCTCTTCAGAACGTCGTCCAGGGAGGCGGCGGTCTCATCGAGCAGGATACTGGCCCTTGCCAAGAAGCCATCCAGGTCCCGGTGTGCCCGAACCTCTTCCTCAAAGTTCATCAGTTTCACATACTGTGGAGAAGATTGAATTCTTTTAAAGTCTGAACTAGATTCACTTGTCAAAATGTATCTTCCTTCATCTCTGCAGAATTTGTATATGTTTTGTTTGCCTGCATTTGGCCTATTAAGACAATTGTCTCACATGTACTTCTAAGTTAAAAAATTCTAGCATCCCCAACAGGCTGATGGGGAAATTATACCTGCAAAGATAACTGTTGCTAATTTTCATTTTATTCTGCTAAACAGAAAAACTGTAGGAGCAGTTCACTTGACATTTTTATGTCCCCAAATTGGTCGACCAACTTTAGAATTGGGCTTAAATTTTGCCAGATTGTTTGCTGGATGTTCAGATTGTATATTTCCCTAATGCTGCCATTTTTGTTGCTTGTCACCGTGTTTGTGGCTATTTTTCTGTCACTGTTTTTCACTGACGCAGCTTTGTAGCTAACAAGCTATGCAAGAAGATGATGCTGCCTCTCCCGATCATGTCCACCCAAAGCTCTGTTTATCCAACCAGCACAAACAGTTATCAATGGGCAAAAATATGAATCGTACAACAAATTGGAGATGTGGGAGCAGATTCAGAGGTCTGGAACCAGGCTGACAAAATCACTAGTGCAATGTCTTCATGTCACTGAATCTTTAAATCCACTGAACCATTTATATCACAAAACTTCGGAGTCAACCACCTACAGACATGGTCTGCACCACAAGTGTCAAAGCTTCCTAAATCTTTGACCTTAAAATATCCTTCCACACCACCCCTACTGAGTCAAACAGTGTAGTTTTGGACCACTGGTGTCTAAGAGTCGGTCGAATGGACAGAGAGATAAACACAGCTCGATTAAGAGCCCTGACACCCACCAGCCCTTGATTTAATTGATCGTGTGATTAAAAGAAATTCTGAAGAGGACTGGATTCCCTGCTGTTCTTTTTAAAATAAAACAAGCACCAAGCACCAAGCTGAAGGTCCGTGTCTAGAATCTTTGGAACTATTTGTGTATAGAGCTCTATTTATAGATTTGATTTTGTTTTGTTTCTAGGAATCTGTCAAAGCTTAGGTACGAGAGTCTCTTCAGCCTCAGATCAAGTGATTAAAATGATAAGAGACTAAACTAATTTGGGATTGTTGTAGATTTATTTCTAGTAATATGCATTGTGCAAAATGTGCAGCCTTGTGGTTCGTATGCGAAGGATGGAGCTTTGGGACAATGTTCAACTCTAAGGAGATTTCTTGATTTGTTAATAATGAAAATGAAAAGTATGCAGCTGCTGCAAAAACATGACCATATCAAAATTAATTCTAAATATAGACCGCTGCAAATAAACAGATCCATAACAAAATTCTTGGCGGGTAAGTCTGCATGTGAGCATGTGAAACTGATAAAAAAAACAGAAGGAGAGAGCAAACAAACAGAGCAGTAATACAGAATGGGGAGATTAGTGAAAAGAACCAGGCAAGCTGTTGGCAGGAACAAGGCAAAACAAACTGAAATCTCTGACAGGCTTGTACTGAGGGGCTCAAACTCTTGACAGCCTCGGTCACCAGTTTAAACCATTGCCCTCTGGGTGCTGCTTTAAACTCCTTGAACTGCAGAGGTAGAGAAACATCCATTTATCTCCAGTGCAAGAGATGGTTTGTTGTGCACACAGAAATCTCTTAATATTGCTCCTCATTTTTAAGAACTTAGCTGCTCTTTTTTTTTTTTGTCGTCATTTTTTGGATGTTTCTTTTGACAACACTTTGACAATATATCACTGGTGATTTATATTCTAACTCTGCACTACTCACGCACACACTCCACTTTCAGTCTGGCTTCCATGCTCACTTGTGTCGCTCAGCTTTTACATTAAATACACATTAAATATGTTGGGGTTGATTTACAAAGCTATGTAGACAATTATCAACAGGACTAATACTCAATATGTGGTAATGAGGTATACTGGTTCACTGTATAGATAGATCGACTCACAGATTTTGCAGAATTTATTGCAGGTAAATGGAGATGTAAGATAGGAGTTTTAATTATTGGTGCAAATGCCAGGAGACAGAGAAGCGTTGCATCAATTTAGCTGTTAGACTGAAGAGTCTTGAGACGAATCTGAATTTTGATCTACACATTAGACATACCACAGAAAGTGTCTTTTATCATCTTAGGAATATTCCCACAGTCTAACCCTTTCTCTTTCAGGCAGACGCCTTCATCACCAGCAGGCTTGATTAGAGTTCTCTCTCTTGTCTGGTCTGCCCTGGAAAGCATGATATAAAATGCAGACGATGCATAATGCACCAGCAAGTCCAGAGGCCGAGGACACATTACATCTGTTTTAGAGTCATGCCACTTTAAGGCAGGCTTTAAAGCCCTCAATCACTCACCTTGCTGATTTAAAGTATGGCTGCTAATACAGTATGTTCCTCCATTTCTCTGACAGTGTTCTGGACTCTAGGCCAGGACTAAGACTTACAGGAGCTTCTTACCTCAGGACCCGTAGGCAAATGAAACCTGAGGGACTAACAGAGCTCTACTATTTTATTTTGGATCAATAAGGCATTTCTTTTGTTTCATCATTATTTATATGTCTGTACTCTTCTGTATTACCTGTGTTGTACAGCATTTTTTGATTGATCAGATTCTTGGGGAATCCCTTATCTCTGGCTGAACATTTAACAGTCAATGAAATCAGTTGCTATGGTGTTTACTTGGAATGAAAATCTTCATACAGTTCACGGGTCTCTCCATGCCACATGGATGAGGACTTCTGGCTGTAATGCACAGGCAGTACCATCATAGATGTTTCACAGACACATACCACTGGAGAGCAATTCTTAATGTCCCAAAGTGCCAAAAACTGTATCAGCAAACAATGATAATATAATTGGGATTTCCTAAATGTAACATTCATATCAGCATGATGCAGGTGTATTTTAAATGATCAGATTTTCCTCCAAACCTACTCAGATCCTTTGCTTTAACCGACTGCAATGTGGATAAGCCAGCTGTTGTAGCAATGTCATAAATGTGCTATTGCATTTGCTAAAATACTAAAAGCAGCACTATGAGCCAGTCACTGGCAGAGAGACACGAAAACATGAAAACATAAACAGCAGCAGTTTCACAGGAGATATACACACTGGACCAGCCAAGCTATTTGGTTGACAAATATATCTGACATAAATTAAGATTGTTTTTTACAAACATCAGTGTACTTCAAGAGTGCACGATGGAGCTGTGGACTGCTGCAGTATGTGGGAAAATATAAGTAGTAAGCTTGGACTGACTTGATAAGGACGTCCCTAGATGTACTAAAGCTTTGAGTAAGTTCAGTCAGGAAGACTGTGTTACTTACTAAATTGTCCCCTCAAGCCCTCCAATCACGATTCACACCTAATCGTTTCTATGTCATCCTAAATGATGTCTCTTCTTTCGTGTGCAATGGATTTAAACATATTAAAAAGGCAGTACCCATTTGGTGTGAAGTGGGCAAACTTGGGCATCTCAACACTTTCTTCTCTGATCTACTTTGGGGATCTCAAGTAAATTTAGTCATTATCCCCTCAACCAGTTCTCTGTTCAACTTGCTGAAGTTGGGGCTGATGCTAATCAGTATCAAGGCTCCATGTGGATACCAGTGGAGCCATCCCTCATAAGTATGCATAAGTTTCAAATGAAGACAGTGCCTAAGTTTGTTTGCTTCACTCCCATGATTAAAACATTTGGTGCCTTGCAGTTCTTCTGCAACTTTTTTTTTTTTTTTTTTATGGGCAGTTCTACCAGACTTTAGGTGTATAATTTAAATCTTGTCACTAAATCAGATATCCCTTAGAGAGCAATTAAGATGTGAATTGAGCTGAAGTGGGCTGCTGCACTCGTTATCAAGTTCCTTGAGTGGCAAAAAAATATAATATTGAATTACATTTAATACAGTGAATACCAATACTTACCCTTCTTGATGTGTTCAGCAGCACACAACCAGAGTCGTCAGTATCTGAGGAGAAACAAAACAAGGTACAATTATACTCTGAACGTGTTTGCTCAGTGATGAAACACCTTCATATACTGTGCGTTTTTCTGCAATTAATGTGTTCTTTAGTAAAAGATTTGACGCCTGTATCATACTATCTGTAATGTGTGCACACAGCAGGAATGTATGGAAGTAACACTGGAGCAATTTTGTCACCTGGTCATTAATAACCAAGAGGTGACAGCTGCTGTGGCTGGATCTGCTGGGTTGGCCCCGTCTTTCTATAATGTTTCCCTGAGAGATGGTGTTGAATCTTCTGTCGTGGTAAGTGAGTGTTACTATCGTTGAAATGAAATGGTAAAACAAGTAAAATTTGGTCAATCTGTCGTCATCAAAAGATAGCCACAGTTGTCTGAGACTGCGATACAAACACAAAAAGTGAGTTTAAATTTGATCCAAAGTTGGAAGCAAAGTCAGAAAAATGTGCTACAGAAAAATAAATGCAATGTGCCCATGAATATAATCACTATATAGTGTATTAAACAATCCTGGCACATTTCACATTAAATTTTCACATTCACCTCATTCTCACAATAAACTGCAGATCTGATCCAGCCTGCAGAGGTTTTACATTTATTTGGCAAGGTACTTTTATCCCAGGTATTCTGTTTTGTTTTATTGGTGAATCTGAGCTTCTTTTAGAATAAAATCTGTTTGTTAGTGGGTCTGTAACAGAAAAGATAAGAGATCAAAACAAAAGAGAAATTTGGTGTAAAACATTTTTAACAGCTCTATACACAGAATGTATGACTTATTAATGAATTAAGTACAGGGTATAATTATGCAATAAAAGTATCGCTTAAGTTCTACATAATCAAAATAGGCCAACTAATCTGTCACCTTTAGGAACCAAAGCCATAGGCATTTACAAATAACAACCACTCAGCCTGTAAAGAAAAGAAGCCAGAGACCCTTTTTTCTAATAGGGATGAAAATGTCAAGAGGCAAGTCTCTAAATGCTCTCATTGAACAGGGATTGGAAGTTCTCTGCTGATAAGGCTTTAATACACACGTCTGTGCAGCTGAGGTGAATGCTCCGATAAAGTACAAAGGTGTGGATTTTCCCAGTGTCGAAAAAAAAAGGACAAAGGCGGAAAAACCTTTTGTGTTAGAAAACAATACGGGGACAAACCTAGGGAATGAGGTTTTCAACACACTTCAGTCCCATAACTAGCAGGCTGTCTGTACCCTGCTGACTCTCATAAAACAGTCCGCCACCACCATTACATAACGCTGTTATCGCAGTTTACTGTGGGGAGGACGTTATTAGGTTACCATGGGCTTTCCTCCTCTGCTCCGCGTGATGCACTGTGTCGGCTCCGTCTGGAAATCAATCAGTGCTTAACTCCACCCTCCAGCGATGGAAAAGCAAGAACCCCCCCCCCCCCTCCCTTTAACAAGCCAATAAGCCTGAGGAAAGCGCCAGGATATCATAATATCAATAATCAAGCCACAAGTGAACATGTTTGAGTCTGCAGAAAGGGGAGCGGGGGTGGGGGGCTTTGATCGCCGCACCAAACACCTTGCCAACATAAAACCCTGCAGGCAGTGGATGAAGAAAGAGAGTCCCAACCCCTACCTCTCCATGATGAGGTTATGGCAGGGGGGCACATGTCGTGTGCAGTGGATTTGGTTCATCAAAGCCTCACAATCAAAAAGCGCACGGCTTGGCTGATCCGCTCCCAGAGGGGAAAGAGAGCTGCGGCTCTAATTGCTGTCAGGCTGCAGCCGTAAGGAGATATTCATATATTCATATAAGATTACCTCGTCCCCAATGATCACCTCTTTCGCATGGCCTCTGTATGTCTCAATATACTGTGTGGTTTAAAGTAATCCAGGAGAATTTCAGGGTTTAGGATTAGGGAGAGGAAGTGTTAAAATGTGACACAGGCTTGTTTCCCTTCTTGGTTCTTTATTTGATCAATGTGGCACTATAACTGTTGATTATATTCAGTCAGCCACAAGTGTTATGTAATCTCAGAGTGGAGTGTTAGTATTATTTTAGTCATTAAGGGTTGCAGGGTGGTAACTGAGGATGGCTGAATTATTATGTGATAGGAGAGATCTTGTATCCAAACAGACTCAAGTGTCCTTGGTCCAGGGGCTGGGCAGCGTGTTGGAAGCAGCGCAACCATTTCGAATATGTGTTTGAAATCAAAAATAATTGGTTTGATGGTGTGGAAAAATAGAAATATAAGGTTCATACTTTTTCAATTTCAGAATGCTAAGAATACATTTCACAGCCTTCTGCCAAACTCTGCCTTTCACATTTGGTTAAATCGCTATAAAGCACTGGGGATGCACCAATCAGATCAGTGTCAGGGCCATTGCTGACCTTATTAAGTGGATTTTCGATATCAGCCAGAGGTGATTAATCCACATCAAACAAGACTAGGTCAAAACCTTGCATATGATTGGACCGCTTATGGTCAATGTGTTAAACTGGGGATGCAGCTGAAAACAACTACTTTCAATGGAAAGTAGCTATAGCTGCTCTAAAAGTCGCTAGATGATGTAATATGCTAATTAACATATTTATGACATCATTGCGTTGAATTTGCATTCTGCCTTGTGTCAGCTGGTTTCAGCTCTTCCAAGCCATTTCCAAGCTGCTGCGCCGCACCGCAGAAAAACTGGTAAAATACTTATAAATTTTACAAAATATCACACACTCGTGAAGAAGAAAATTCAATTCAGAGGTACTATTACAAGCCCTGGTGGAAACTGTTCACCTCAGAAAACCAATGTCCTTGCAAATATGTGAATATTTTAGAAGATGGCTTCTCGGACAGCTCCTACTGTCAGGCTGTTTCGTGTTATTTTGCATGAAAATGCCTAAAATGTAAAGGAATCAGTCTTCTTACCATTTCACTGCCTGTCTGATGAGTCAAGAAAGAAAGAAATATACCATCACTCCTCTATTTCATTTACTAAAGATTTCTCATCCTTAAATTATATTTTTTATTGGTAAATCCATTCTCTTCACTCGGTCCACTGTGCGTTTACAAAACAAACCCCACTCAAGGTTATCAAGGTCAAAATCAAAGTAATGACCTTGATCAAAGCCTAAATCCTCAAGTTTCCATTGTGAGAGATGGCTGTCCTTCATCATGACTTTTCCACTTCAGTATTCAGCCAAATTGATTGAACTGAAGTGGAAGTGAGCCAAGCGCTGGCAGAAATATAATCATGAAATCAATTCTATTTATGGAGAGCATTTGACAGCTTTATGACAAAGTTCTCTGAAGAGAGAAGAATGGTTAAGATCATGTCAGAACCATAAAAAACAGAGGAGGACAACAAACAAACAGCATCCTTGCATTACCACCCGATAACATTTTCAGTAAGCTCTACAAATTTCAACACTTGCTTGAATAACTGCCGTCATTCACTTTGTTTGATCTTTGCCTGATGACACTTATACACCAATACTGAGCACACGAGGACGGTGTGATTTCTGCCAATACTCCTGGTATCTGTGTACAGTCAGCTGCCCGATTATTAGGAACAGTCCTGTAATTTCTCCTAACTTCAGATTTTGTTGAAACTGTGTTAAAGAGCTGATGATACAATGAGGCTGCAATTTGTGGTGTTACTATTATTTTGTCCACTCCATTCAAATCTGTGAGGGTAGGCTTAACAAAAGACACACTTTCTTGTATAGTGCAATACATTTCAACAGCACCACAACATACATCCTCCAAAAGTATCATACAGGTGAATTGGTTAAAGAAAAACATCGAGCAGCAGAGCAGGAGGTTTTCCAATGCAGAGAAATGCCACACTGCCTTATGGACGTGTTGTTGGGGTAAAACTGGCATGTTTTCCTGTTCATGATAGATTTCCTCTTGAATTATTGCTGAAAAAAACTTTTTTAGTCCTTAGTAGTTTATTCTAAATGGTTCTGTCACCAAAACATGACATGGCACACAGAATTTGTCCTCCTGAGCATTTTAGCAGAAATAAAAACAAAAACAAAAAAAACAAAGCAAAACAAAATGAACCTAGAAATACATGGTACATTGCCAATAGTTGTTTTAAAGTGTTGTATGGTGAATGGATCATTTCCTGCTGATGCTACATTTCACATTCTCCATCCCATTCAAGCAGTCTTTGTTTTTCCCTTTATTCTGACAGAGAAGACAATCGTTGTGTTGCCTTCATCATCAAAAAGAAAAACAAAAAGAAGAACACTGCTGCACTACTTTAGAGGCTGAGCTCGTATTTGGATCATTAAATCATAAATGCTCTTTAAATAACTCAGATGTTGGAGGCCATTGCAAAATGTATCTTTAGTGTGGTGCAAGTTAAATATCCAACAGGCACAATATCATAAAGGTCAGGATTGAATACTGCCCCAGAAGCAAGGCTGGCAAGAGACCAGATTCATAAAAGCATTCACAGCATGACTACACTTACTCACGAAAGAAGCCACTGTTAAATATAGGGAGAGAAATTAATTAATTATAAGAGACAGATGTTTTTGAAATTAGATTTAGGTAGGAGCTGCTGTCTCTGGGTCTGATGTAATCACTAAGCTCACTTTTTTCCAAACCACTGCTTATTTAGGCAGACAGGATGTGATTAAAAGTCCTGTTCAGAGTCTTACATTGATTTGATATGGTGGACATATTCCACAGCGGCTTGCTGATGTGGAATAATAAAATAACATAATAATTTGTGACATAAAGTAAAAGCAGAAACAGGCATGCAAACAGCTAATGACACTGGGATCAAATGTATGTGACAACTACACTGTGTGTGGGCGTGTGTGTGTGTGTGTGTGTGTGTGCATGCGGGGGGGTTGGGGGGGGGTGGCTGGGGTGCACAAAACAAAAGACACTAATCAACATTCAGCTGTGCTGTCAATGAATTATGCACCGAAAATCTGGGAACAGGCACTGTTTGGCATGACAAACATTCTGCACCTGCGGGTGAGAATTTGCCTGCAGTGAGAATTCCACATATTACAGCTGTATAGACTGAGAGGAATGTGGTACAAACACTGCCGGGTTTAGGGCTTTATCTCCCACTAAAGCCAAGGATGTGAATCGATGTCTTGTGATCAGGCGTGGGCTGTATGAGGATTATACAGTGAGATGATCTAAGTCAGAAACTTTACTTCGTCGTCAATACTGTGGTATCGCTTTTAATACTTTTTTGGGTGTATTTGGGCGATATAAAATTATAAATTCCACTATTTCATCCATACCACTCACTCCTACTTGTTATGTTATGAAGTTGGTAATTCGACTGATTCTTTCTCAGGTTGTTTTGATTTTAGAAACTGTGATTCAGTAATAGTAATAATGTGAAAGTATCTTTGTTGTTCTGACTCCTGCAATAGCAATAACTGTGTAATTATTATTACCATTACTGTAACATAACACAATGTTTTTCTGACAAACATTCATATGTCTATTATTGCACTGAATATTAGGATTTGATACAAAGATTGACAGACTTTAGACTAATTCCAATTTATACAGCAGCTTAAAAAAAAAAAAAGCTGTGGCTCCCGGGGCCCATGGTACTTTATTGCAGCTTTGCATTCAGCTATGACCAAAACAGTTTCAAACCCAAATGCATCTACAGTAGGAACAGTGGTACAAGACCATGTACAAGGATAAATCTGTGTTAAGAATAAAGATGGAACCACTGATTTCACGTCAAATTATAAGTTCTTTTATTTTTTTTGGTCTAATAATATGGTTCCACATCCTGACCCAGAGGTCTTAACACCACCCATCTGTCACACAGGTATAGAATTAGAAACAAAATGAAAAAGTGGTGCAGTCCAAATAATGTTTTTCAGAAAACAGGGGGGAACTACGCACAGAGATCAACATTTATGGTAATGAGCACTGAATATAATCTGTTCTGCTGTGACATTTTACACTATGCCACTCAAGTGTTTTACACTCTTATTTTAGACCTGACATCCGCAGCATCTGTCCAAACTGAAGGGGACTTTTTGCCCTTGTTTTCCTCCTCTAACTTGTTCCCAGCTTGCACCACTCCAGCTCTCTTGTCAGATGCCTTAAGTGTTACTATGTATGGAGAATCAGCCCAAGTGACATGGTCACCTGTCACATTCAAAGGGAACGGGCATCTCTCTCTCTTTCCTCCTTTCCCCATGGTGCACCTGTGACTGTTGCCATGGCAATGGTAACCTGTTGACCCGTGGGGTTTCTGGTGATGGGGTCAAAATCATCTGCACCTGCAGCTGAGGAGCTGTCTGTCAAGCCAACACCTGCCATCAGGCTGCGGATGGACTCAGACCCCAGCAGACCTCCACAGAAATTAGTTTAAAGTTGTTGAAGATTTTTCTGGGCATTTTTCCTTTGCTTTCTTCTTGAATGATGCCGTGGAGATCTGCCATGACTGCATACACGCACTCCCTTTGAAGAAGCCTCGTTTTATGATATAAAACATCTCCAAAAAGGCTGAAGTGCAAGGAACAAAAAAAAAAAAATATGAACAAGTGATATTGATCCCACAGCAGAGGAGCTGATTGACTGGAAGAGGCAAATTCAGAAGGACTCTAGCCATTTTTAAAAAGCTGTTTTTTATAAGTGGGCAGGCAGATTGTGGCACACATTCCCACTTTTAGTGAGGTGAAGTCAGAGGTTGCACAGGGACCCCTATGTCCAGCACAGCATCCATCTAAGCTACAAATCCAATTTTAATGAATCAGTTTATTACTATAAATTCAGATTCAGATTCAGATAACTTTATTTGTCCCCGTGGGGCAATTTAATTAACAGGGTCCTACACTGACACACTACTATGCCACTAGTTTAATTTCAAAACCAAGGTTTAAATTTCTAATAAGAGGTGTTGTAGTGAATGCTGATTTGCCTCAGAATACAGAAAGTAAAGCTCTCGATCACGCTTCATTTTTCAGAAAGGCCAATGACAGAAATGCTGACTGAGAGACTGAAGTGAGTCACAGAAGTTAGTGGAACAGAGGCTGGCCCGGGCACGATGTCGTGACTTCAGCGCTTTGTCTTGTGTTTTGTCTTTGCTCTTCTCTCAGCCGTCACTTGCTCATGTCAGGTACAGTATTTTCATGCACCAATCAGAATTGAACAATTCAAGGATTCAGGATCACAGGCTGATGACAGTTGTCGTGCTGTTTACTTATGCCGCCAAAGCGATTTGCTGTCAATCCAACTTGATCAAACTAATGCTAATTTAAGTCAAATATTCACTCTGTGTTTATGGCCTCTACTAACTCCTCAGGCAAGTATCTTTAGCTGCTTCATTCTCATCAGGACACCAAACTGTCAAAAGTAAAATTATGGGCTGCTCGAGCTAGACAAATTAAAAGAAAACCAATTTACTAATTAATCTTTTTTTCAAATTTCTAATTCTTCTTTCTAATTTCCTGTCTCAGTAAAAATATAAATCCGTGCTAAATATTTGTCAGTGCTTCAGTTAAGGCTGCATGGTGTGTAAAATGTCTACTTTGTGTAAATCAAGTAATTAGAACAAGCACAAAGAGGTTATTTTAAGTTAAAATATATGTGACCGTGAATAACTACAGCTGAAATGTATCTGCCGCAGTTTACGAGACTGGTGAGACTCAATGGTTAGATGATTTTGGCTATTTCTGAGCAAAACTACAAAGAGGAACAGACTGAAAAATACTCTTCACACTGATCTGAGCTCACGGTTTGTGTTTATTCTACTTCATTCAGTCTGTCCCTGCCGGGGAGCTAACACTAGCTAACCAGCTGTCTGCAGATATCAGGCTGATGTCTTGTCAACACAAACAGTGCAGATGAATTAGTGAGCAGACTTAAAGTTCCTGTCCCGTCTGTGCTCACAGTGAACATTAAAGTGGATGCCTGTACTTAGCTGAAGCATCTGCTGCTGACAGCCCATGTGTGGCTCCATGGAACAGCATGTACTTTTGAAAATATGAATAATGATGACGCCCTTGTAAGTGATGCAGCTTCTAATTATTCTTGCTCAATTGTTCTGTGTATGTAAGGTTAAAAAAATATAGATGTGTTATGTTTTAGTCATTTTGTATTTGGAAAACAAATCCTTGACCCGCTGTTGTATAACTGAGAGATGTGTTTACAGTTTAGATGATAATGTGAACTTAATGTGAAACAACAGAGTTGTTCACTCGTTAATTGCAAAAGAAACATTGGCATTTATCTGATGTAACTGAATCATCCAAAAATCAAAGAATCAAATTAAACTGAATTTAATCAAAATGAATCAATTATGGATTTTTTAAAAAAAGAAAACTGAATCAAATCAAAACAATGACCTGGAAGATGTAAAAAAAAAAAAAAGAGAGAAACTACAGAGTCAGGTGATCATTTCCTTTGGGTTTGTCACTGAGGAACCAGTTTCACACACATGTAGTCAATTGATCCATTGTTAATATGAAAGTATTAACTAATGCAGCCTTAAGAAGCTATTTAATCTTTAACTTTGGTTGTTTTGTCTCATTAGATTGTTAAAAAAAAAGAATTATGCTAAAAAAAAGTTTGGATAAAATGTCCTGACCTTCCGTTTCTCCTTCTTGCAAACAAATCCCTCTCTCTCTTTATTGCTCACCCTCTCACACATTTTCTGCCACCTCTCTTTCAGTCACTTTTCTACCTCTTTTTCTCCTTCCTGTCTATGTCTCCCTCTGTTTCCTTCTCACTCTAATTCTTTTTTCCTCCCTTTCTTATCCCCACCATACACTCAAGTCCCAAGTGGCCTCTGAATCTCTATCTCACTCCCTCTCTGTGCACTGACCTGGCCCAGGGCTGATCTGGTTGTCATAGAGGTGGATGTCATCTCCGCAGGCGATCGGCGAGTCCTGTCCCTCCTCTCGGCCCTCGCTGCCCTCCTCCTGCTCCGCCTCCCGCTGCTCTGGGGACACAACAGCACAGGGTCACCTCCTGGACCTCACTGGCTATCAGACAGGGCAGCAAACTCACTTCATCATCATCTGCAGCCAGAGTGGCTGGCAAGTCCCAAAAATTCAGCAGGTGCTTACTGCACATTATTTCAGCAGTCAGCAACAATAAAGCGATACATGCCAAAAAAAAAGAAAAAAAAAAAACAGCTATCATCTGAGGGATGGCACAAAGAAGCTCACTTTTCAACTAGCATTCCTTTTCACATCATTTCACAAAAGAGGTTGGTTAAAGGACCAGTGTGTAGGATTTAGTGGCATCTAGCAGTGACATTGCAGATTGCAACCAGCTGAATATCCCTCCCCTCACCCCTCGCTTTGTGTAGGAGAACCTCAGGTGTCCTTCATGTAACGTAAAAACGTTGGAAGCCCTCTCCACTAAAAACTTTTTAATATTTAGAGAGATCTAAAGGTGATTAAAAGAAAGTTAGTTGAACAATAACCAAAGATTGTGCAGGTTTTTAGCAGGTTTTTTTCTTTTTTTGGTGCGTAGTGGTCAGGATTTTTTTTTTTAATGGTAGAAAGCATCACAGGACCCAGCCTGGAGCCTGTTTGTATGACTCATCCCATTCTCTCTTCCTGACACAGCAGCCCCTTAAATCCAATCCTAAAGGAACTAGTGGGCTCCCAAATATCATCCAGCGATAGGCTCGATGTGACGAGAACAATATCTCATACTTGTGCTCTTTATCTGCTGACCTTATCCATGAGGAGGCCCCAATTTCAGTTCATTCAGTTTGCCTTGCATCAGGATCATCCCTCAGCATTTGACATTATTTGAACCTTTCTGTGTCGTCACCTCTCCTGCATCCCTCTGAGCCTCAGACTCACCGGCTAGGCTCTGACTTTCAAATCACCTTGGGAGGGAGCAGCAGCTGCTGAGGAGGAGGAACGGCTTTACTCCAAAACACGACGGCATCAATTTTGGATAAAGTTATTAGATGTCTGTTACTAATTTTTATGCTACAATTATCATGTTTTACTTTCAAGCAATCTATATTCTTACATATAATTTTGAAATTAAACTCCAAATATTCAAATCACCATTCAGAATTAGGGCTGACCACAAAATAATCCCAATCTGGATTCTTGTCTCAATGTTTTTAAATGGAACCAGGTCGCAGCATTTGAATTCAGAAGAGCTGCGCGTGAAGCCGAGCACCCCCTCAGTAACGTGACCACTGAATACAAGCATGCAACATGTAGAAAGAACAAGGGCTGAAGGATGAGGGTGTTTGATATGAAAACACTGAATGATTGATGTATTTCCTGGAAATGGTGTGCAGCGCTGTGCAGCAGCCTTTGAGATGTTTTTGGAGCTGAGACATACAGAAACACTACAGTGCTACAAACAGCCACACTGGAGCACACTTCATCATTAAAGATGTTTTCACTTTTGTGCTTTGTGTACGGAGAATTACTTGAAGACACACATCTACCTTCATATGCTGATTTAATGATTTAATGGCTGCAACAGACCACAGCTTTCATCAAGTTTAATCTGATGAATATTGTTTTGATTCATTTGTCCATAAGATTTAATATTAGTTGAGAAAACAAGTATTGGATTAACAGAAATAACTGTTTGTTGCAGCCCTTGTCCAAAATGCTTAGATATTCAAGTTACAATTATACAGAAAAAAGGGGTCGTCTTACGCAGTGTGGACCTTTCCAGATTTGAAATTGATGATAACAGCTAAATTACAGGGTTTCCTGCAGTGTTTTAAAGTGGAGGTGAGTCACCTCGCCTGAACTAAGGACCACCTCTATTAATAAAAAACGATTACACACTCATAAAGTGACAGATTAAGCTTCAAGGAAAACATCTCAGTTACTATTTCATGCAGAAAATTCCTTATGTTTAATGAGTGTGGCTAACATTTACACTGTTATTTGTTTTTCACCAAACACTTTTAACCCTGAATTAGTTCCTAAAGTCCAAATCCAATTGCCTCAAAATGTGACATGAGAAGGCTTTGATGTCCAAGAGGACTCAAGCACAATCCCTCCAATGCATCCCTGTACCCATCAAACAGGAAAATGAATGTCACTAAATTTTGTAATAATTGGTTTTACATTTTTTGAAATTGCTATTCTCTTTGTTGTTGTTTTTTTTTTGTTCTCTAAGTCAAAAAGAAGACAATCCAATCCAAAAGATTTGCAGCTGGGATCAGATTCAGTCACTAACACTTACTTGCCAAGCAAATAAACCATTAACACGGTAAAAAAGAACATAATGACACAGAAGGCACCGGTGCAACAGGACCACTTCTGCAGTTCAATGTACAACAAATATTATTTCTCATGTCAGCCTGCTCACAGCCTTTGGTCGCCAAGTGCATCCGAAGGGCATTCGGCCTCCAGACCAGTGTTCACTAATGAACCTCTAAGATGACAATGGTGGATAATGCTTACTTGCTAACTATAATGTAATTGCATTTATATCCTGATAAAAGGTTGCCTAATAAAGACGGTTATGTTCAGCTGCAGCAGTGGGACTTCTTTGAATCTGTTGAGTGAATTGGTGTGTTGCAGGAGGGGAATAATTGGCTGGGGGAGACAGGGGGATCCAATGCAAGCATATTCTGTCCTGACTGCTTGTGCTGCACATACTAATTGGGTGCCTCTTCTTGGCTTGAAGGTAATGAAACTGCCGTTATCATAACAGCCAGAGAAAAGTTCATTATTTATATCCAAATGCAGTGGAGTGTGAGAGCTGGGAGAGTTTTCTGTGTCTGTGCTGCAGCTCTAATCTTTAAGTCACATCTTTCACCATGGATATACTGTACAACGCACATTATTGGCAGCATTCAAAAAAAACATTTTTTAAAAATCCTCTACCTCTTTCCCCATCATGATGAGAGGATCACAGCTTTTTTTTTTTTTTGACACTGCCTCCATCACATGGATTCCTTATTATCGGCTGCTTTGTTTTGCATTGTGAAAAATGGGCTAACGCTGAAAATGAAGTGCACAGTGCATTCAAATGTCCTGGTGGTGACTCAGACTCACCCATTTCTTGAAAGAAGTATCCATTCTTTGACATCCCAGAGGGAGGCGCCTCTGCAGGAGAGAGCAGAAAAGAGAAAGACAGTAATCAGTGAGGTGAATCTGGGCAACAGTAGCAGGCCCTGAAGGAAGCCATTTTTATTTTGAAATGAGATGCCCATTATTTGTTACTATCTTCTCAGAGTAATTGTTGGTAAGAGAGATGTTTATAAATACAGATGCAGGCCTTTGTTAGTCGTTTATTGATGCTGTTTAGGTGGAAAAGTCCTGTGCATTATAATGTAAAGCACCATGTGTAAAGAATCAGGATTAAATATTAAGTCTGGTGATATTCTATATTTTTCTCCTTGTCAATAAATTCCACGAAAAGACCAAAACCAACAACAAATTCATCCTACAACCAACCATCCACACCCTGGTATAGTTTATTCCACTGTGTCACAGAGCTCCATTACTGTCCAAAAACTATTACAGACACATCAGTGAGTTGCACAATTGCACCGGGAGACACAATCTGGCTGCCGTAAATACTCACTATCCCACCGAAACTGTGTTAATCCACAGCTGAAAAATAGTCCAAGACAAATGCACTATTAACTCCTAGTTGAGAAACATTTTCTAAAAACTGCAGTGTCCAGCTCTTTAAGGAAGTAATGCATCCTTTTTCAAAAGGGAAAGTCTATGTTTCTGTGCTTGTGACCGAGAGGCACAGGCTCAGAGCAGGGCAAGGAAGCCTTGAGAGACACTATCACATGGTTTTTCTCTTGTGATTGTATTAGTTGACAATATTAAGAGAAAAAAAGAAAGAGAGAATACTAGAAGGCTTATCCTTGAACGTACTAATGAATTTCATTGTCATATTGTTGTTGTGGGTCTTGTAAACGAGTACAACAGGCATCAATAAAGTAACTACAGATTAAACAGCACACACAGCACAGCAGCCACATTCCTCATTAAAATTCCACAGATGCCTCAGAAATATTTTTTGGGCTGTGGTTGTAACGTCAGTTGTATGTAATGATGTTCCATGAACATGTACATTTTACATCCCTCTGATCCAGAGTCAATGAAAGTGCTTCGCATAAAATGTTGCATAAAATGTTGCTGTTACCGTCACTGTTACCGTCGCTGTTACCGTTGCTGTTACCGAGACAAACAAGTTCTGTAGGCTGAAAGCAGTGTGCTGTTAGATTGCAGGAACAAAGGCAGGTCGCAGTTTTGGTGCCCGACCCGACGGGTATCACGAAAGTGCAATGTGATGCAGATGAAACATAAATATTTGTGGGGGCAGTGCAATGTTAATTATTATTTTAATTATAGAGTAATATGTAAATTATTTTCTAGATGAACTGATTCATGGTGGAGTCCACAAAATGTCAGGAAATACAGAAAACACTTATGAAAATTCTCCCGAAGCTCAAGGTGACGTCTTCAAACTGCTTATTTGTCCAGATGCACAATATATGTAGTGAAGGAGGTTAATAAAAGGTATTCAGTGTATTCTATCATAACTGGGGCATGAATTCAAAAACATGTTCTGTGAGGTCACACTGACCTTGACCTTTGACCTCTGACCACCAAAATGTAATCAGTTCATCCTTGAGTCCAAGTGGACATTTGTGCCAAATCTGAAGAAATTCTCATTCTCACGAAAATGGCAGGGATGGACAGAGGGACGAACCCGAACACATAATGATGCAGAGGTGTAAAAATACAAATCAGTTTCAATGTACGCTTTGTGTGTACACTGTTCAACCTACTGCTTGATTTAAACATTTATATAATGAGAGGCAGTGACACTCTCAAGTGCAAATAACTTCAAAAAGAGAGAGGCCACACTTTTCTCAGTCTGATCATCTTCATAGAGACACGTTAATAATTGTCAACACAGCAAAAATGATCTGTTAACAGTGAATAGACTGCTTAGACTGTGTCACACAGGTTTGGTAAGCGAAACGTTCTCTCCTAATAGGGCTACTGCTGTCAAAGATACTCGGAAACAAACCGGGCAACCCTGTAGTTCAACCAAAGGGCAAAAGGAAGAATTCCCATCAGGGGATGAAAAGTGTTATCAGGAAAATGTAAGGGCTTCATTCCTAACATGTTTATTAGGTAGACAAAATGTTAACAGGCAATGATTATATGCAATACACATTCTTTTCATCAGTAAAGGTCTTGACTTTGCTAATACATTCAGTGATAATCCAGTGAGTTTTGCTTCCAGGCAAGCAATCGCTTTGCAATTGTAGGCTGCAGCATTTTTAAAATGGTGGATATCTCATTTTGGAATTAAACTTAATCTGGTGAAGAGCTCCACTACAAATGCACAGAGAGAGAATTCAGAGTACAACGTTTCAGAGTGTTTGTCACGCGGCCCTGTGGATGCGTGCAGCATTCGAATGGCACAGAAAGACGAGGCAGATATGGAGCGGGGATACTTTGAAGGTTATTGAGACATTGTGGGCTCATGCTGAAGGAAGGGGTGGGGGTGGGTGGTGCCACGCTACCAGACTTCAGTGAGGCTTTTCTTGAGCGTTAAGCCAATATGTTTACATATTCATCCTATAACCAAAGATCAGCAACATGTCTTGCGGGTATTTCCCTGACTTGACTGCTAAAAATCACAGCCATCCCAGACAAAGGGACACCGACTGGGGAACACACATTCCTGTCCGAGCACATACACAACCACTTTCTGTTAAATGTCAGACACAAAATCCATAAAAAAAAAGAACAAAAAAAATTGTCTTTGTTTAAAATGTCGAATTTTAACTGTCCTCTGAAACTGTAGAGGAGAGATACTAACATGTTACACTATCTCTCCTCCTTATGATGAAGCCATGTAGACAAATAATACAGCACACATACAATTTTAATTATTCTAAATATTTCTGTTGGGCAAAAAAAAACAACAACTACAGAGTAAAAGAAGCCAGGATTCATTTATCCCCAAAACAATTAGCCTGTTTAATCTACACAGGTAATGATGGGCTCTAGCTGTTCGCGTCTGTAGCAGTTGTATTTTGCTGGTCAGCTTAGTTTAGCACAAAGACTGGAAATGGGGGGGGAAAGCGCTCGCCAGGCTCTGTTCAGCACCTGTAAAAGCTCACTAAAGGACACTTTAAATCTTATTTGTTTAATCTGTACATAAACCAAACTGTAAAAACAAGCCGTGGTTGTAATGGGGTTCTGTGCCTGACCATTTCCTGGCTGGGTGCACTGATCTTGCATTCATCTCTATCATCAGCCAAGAAATAGCCAGGCACGTAACCTCCCTCCAAACAACAACTTGTTGTTCTGTAAGGATTAAACTCATGAAATATAAAGTGTTGGGGAGTTAGTGGGCTGGCAGTTTCCCTCTGTTTCCAGTCTTAGAGCTCAGATAAGCTAAGCATCTGCTGGCTCCATTCATACTGAGCTCACAGACATGATAGTGGTATTGATCTCATCATTTAACTTTCGGCACAAAAGCGAATATGCACCCCAAAATGTCGAACTATTCCTTTAAATGAAATACATGGAAACTTACATGAATCGTAATACCTTACCCAATGCATTGAAATGGTACTGTGTTAAGTTTCATTGTTGTCACATCACAGTATCCTTCTAAGAAGAGGAAAAATACTTCTTTCCTGTCTTTTTCAAAACCGAATTGAGCTGAAATGGAATAAATTGATTTATTAGCCCAATGTAGCGACCTTCAAGACCATCAGTCTGACTGGCTACTAATGGAGAGAGTTTTAAATGTCAAAGACCTTTACTGTGTGAGACTCTCACAAGTAAAAGGCTGCACATTCTTAATTTTAGCCACTAATTCTTTACTTGATGCTTGGTGATACTTCACATCTGTCACAGTATAAGACAAAAACATGTACATTAAGATAAAAATGGCTGGTTTACAGTGCGAATATTCGTCAAAACCAAGGAAACAATGCTTCCAGGTGAGCTGATGGTGGATTTTTTTATCACAAGGGATACGAACAGTGAAAACAGGACATTTTAAGTTGCAGATCTATATGGTTCATGACAAGAATCAGCAGAACAAAGTTCGTGAAACACAACTGCTCAGTATTTTTCTCTCCACCTGCCGTCTGCCCCTGATCTAAGCAGCCGCTTTAACACAAACATGTGGAAACATTTCTCCAACATCCTCTGCTGCCTCTGTGTTGCTGGGTGTGTCTCATTGTCATGTCAGTCACATAAACATTAATTTTCCCTTCACCTTCCTACACAGCACACACAGGTCGATCACAGTTATGCAGTCTGTTTACCTGCAGCTGCTGCATCAGAACAAATCTTTCACAGCAGAAACACTCAGCTGGACTATGAGCGTAATGGATACACACAGATAGATGGATTCTTGCCTTTCAGACCCAATAATTTACCTCACCTACAAAAATCTCAGAGTTTAGTCATTTTTATATGTGCAGCTGAATAAACTAAATAAACAGAGTCACGCTCACAGCTCAGCAGCCTGAGGCACAGCCAGAGTTCTTGCATGTGCGTGTCGTCCAACACAGTTCTTTTTTCTTTTGCTTGTTGTCCTGACACACGTAAATCTCAGTTGTGATGAAGGTTGTATATATGATTATATTTCTGTTAATATTATTGTTGTTGTTCTTATGATTATTAAGTTCCTTCCAGACACGCACTCCTTAACACATATGTGATGGAAATTTTACAGGTCAACCATATGTCTAAAATACTCGAGTCACTATCTATGACATACTTCTGTACTGCTTCTGTCTGAACCGAATGCTGTCACATTAACGTGAAGGCTGCAGCAGCACAAGGTTAAATACGCTGGGAGATTAAATGCACGTCGTGTTCTGCCTTGTTAAGACTGTTATAATAGATGTATCACTCTGCCATCATCTCTTATGCATAAGTTTAATAAACCACAACATACTGAGTGAGTCAATTTTACAGTAAGTTGTTAAGGGGATTCTTCTAATGTCAGATCAGTCTATAAAATATGTTTTCTCCTTACAGTGTGGGGCGAGTTTTAGACTACGCAAAACATGAAACGTGACCACAATAATAATTAGGGCTGAACTAAGGGTTATTTTCAGTATGGTGAGCATCCTCACCTTCCATGTTTAGTCCAACATCAAGAAATATTTAGTTTAGCTGGAGTCACAGAATGTGGCATTTTTCGTAAAAAAAAAAAATGCCGAAAACAATTAACAAACGATTAACAAAGCAGGTGCCACTGAACTGCCTGTCGATCAGCTTATTGATTAATCAACTAATCACTTCAGCTTTTTATATTTCACCCAAAGCATCCATGTGGATGAAATTATGAATATCCAGCAAAACACTTCACATGCAGAGTGTGATCAAAGTCTCAACTTAAGATCTTGTCATTCAGTTGTTGTGACCAGTCAGAGAGCATGTGCATATATTTAGGGGCGAACAGACATGTATAGACATGTTCAAGTGCTGTTGCTCCAACCTAAAAGAGAAACCCCTTTTTGGTAACCCCAGCGGTTACAGACAGCAGAGGCTCTGTGAGGCATTAAAACTTCGAGGAAACGTTTTTGAAACCAAAACTGTGAATACCACAGTATTCACACTTCAAACACAAGCTCTGAACTCAGATGGTTATGAGCTGATATTTTATACATCATTTAAAGTAAAACTTTAATTTGAGTCACTGGAAATTTAATATACTTCACTGTTTCATGCAAAACCAAGTATTTGATTGTACTCATGTCTCATATCTCCATGAATAAATCTCTCAGAATGTCTGGATTACAATAATAAACATTTCTGCCTATGAATTTTGCAGCGACCATGATATACAGACAGTGTATATACTCAGATAATTTCAGTTTATTTCTATAGCACTTCAAGTTTGTCCCAAAGACACTGCAGAAGTCTCTTAGTCGCAACAATAGCAAAGCTCGAACAACGAGGCCTATTCATATGGCTATTAGCTAGTGAGCTAAGACTGGTTCATGTGATAGCATAATATGAGGCAATATTGTGTGATGTGATGCAAACGTTACAAGCTGCACATTGTTGTCAACAATAGCGAGTTTGGCAGCAGGTTTGGCAGCAATTTTGGCATGGGGCATCACTTTATTTTTTTTTTATTTTATTTTTTACAGCTCTGGACAGCGTCTCTGTCCCACACAAGCATATCTATCAAAAAGTAATTAAAGTTTGGATGATATGGTGATTTAATTTTAATTTGGTCTAACTTTAGTAATTACAGACTACTTGTATTTATGCAGCCACAACAGTATAAATAAAATATTATTTAAAGCTCAGCCGAAGGGGGCAAATGGGTTGTTGCTCGGGTAACTTAAGCTCGGCCTTGTGCACATCCTTGCTCATGATATTCATTAATTCATTATTCAAAGTTAAAATATGTTTTAAAATCAATCACTGATGCAGACTGTGAGAGGACAGAAAACTCTTCTTCCTCTATAGCATTACTTTTTAATTCACTGCTGAAAACTAAACTGAATCAATTTGTAATTGCATCAGAAAATCAAAATAACATGTAAGTGAAACATGGGCAACGGTTTACTTAAAGAATATCAATAAACTATGTTCAAAAATATTCTAGTACAAACGGAGATGTTTGAAAACCATTGAGCAAAGCCAAATCTTTTTATTTCAATATCCTGGAGGGGCTCTTCTATTGGACTGCTCATTTATTTATGTGGCACATCATGCCAGCTTCCTGTGAGCGCTGTGCTCCTCTGAACTGCATCTTACTCTGAGTGCTGTGATCAGGACGGGCATCATGGCGAACTGTTTGGCACTGACAGATGCAGAAAAGAGCTTTAGAAGGATTGGAGGGGAATGCACATTATCCACGTTACTGGCTTTGCCAGATCAAGGAAAATACAGCAGGAACGTTTCTCTGCTGTGAAACACCAAGCTTCAGTTTATGACCAAATAAAGAGCTTTGTACTAAATTGAAGGACCTGAAGGAGTAACACTAACTCAAGTGAAAGGACGACAAAACTTTGTTTTTATTTTCTGGAAGTGAGTCACCCAGTACATCCTTTTAGTGTTTTTGTAGCCAAGAAATTCCTACATTAGAGTGAATTTGTATTTGTTATATATGTATATTTGTATTGGTTATGAGTTAATACATTTTGCCTCTGCGCGCTATAATGGGCTACACACATGCAGATAATTGTCAGACAGAGCTGATTAAGAGCTTTTACATACTTCATGCTCTGATGGTCTTTTAGAGACAGGTTCATTAGCAGTCATGAAGGCTATTCTGTTGTCAGATCAGAAGCAGATTCACTTAAACTGTGTGAATTGAGACATACTGACAACTACAAGAGTCAATATACTTTTCATTGACACAAGGACACCTGCCCCTGTTCTATGCTAAGGGGCTGGGCTCTGTCAGTGGGTGTAGTGCTGTGTGCAGTGCTTGGTAACTCAAATGAAACTAATGCAAATAATCTAATGTGTGATATGTGGATGGAAGTGAGAAAGGAAACTGTGACCTGCTAAACTGAAAAAACACACTGTCATCTTAGAGACTGAGGTTAAATATGAAATGAGGCTCCACTCAGCCTTAAAATTATTTATATATGCTGTAAGTATAGCACCTAATTTTAACTTCAGAGCCTGATCACTTGTTTCAATAATGTCACATGCGATATTATTAAAATGCAAGCACAAAAATAGTCTAAAAAAATCTAACGATATAAACGCCAAATGAAGAAAACTAAATAAATTAGTCATATAAATATAAATGTTTTAGTGCATGCAGTATGTTGGCTTTTAGTTGTGTGTTTGTGTGTGTGCCTGGTGGTGTTCCTTATTTTGTTGCACTTGGATGAAGCCACCATTGCACACGAGCGCCATTCACTGACACAACCATGATGTTTTCAGTTTTGAGAAAGAGCCGGATCTGTGCACAGTCACAGTTGCATCACAGCAGAGAAATACGCAGATATGTTAGCTGACACAAGGAATGTATTGTGCTCCAGCATTGTCCCCTCTGCAAATAAACACTCTGCTCTCTTCTAGTTTTACTTTTACTCTGTTTATCAAACTGTTTTTTGAATGTTGCAAAATCTTTTATTTATCCTCCAGTTGTAAAAAAAGAAAAAGATGAGTATGCAATAAGAGCATGCATATCCCATTTTAAACAAATAAACTTTAAGCATGGTGAGAATATGTGAAGTACTTCGGATTTTGACGTTTCTGACATTCAGACGTGAATAAATGATTCAGGTATCATTTTATTATCTGTTTTGATATGTGCAAAATAAAGTAATTCTTGATGACTGACTTATCACTTTACATGTGCCATTACACTACACTGTAAAGTTCCACAGCGTAATGATGGCTGCTCTGACAATGCTGGAGAATCTTAGAGATGCAACATAATTTTTTAAATTGAGCTGTTTATTTAGTGATTCTTCAGACTGAAGCAGGCGTGCAGAAGGCAGTGGTTCTACTGATATGCAAACAGCTGGTGAAGGGCATGGCTAGATTTACGGCATATATATTTATATATCTGACAAAGAATACGTATGCATATTTCTGTCTATGAGCACACAAGCAGAGCAGCAGGCGAAACCCTTTTGCACATTTAGGCATCAAAGCTGCAAGTAAAACGCATAAATGCACGAGACTTTGAAAAACCCTCTGAGCTTATGAATTCTGCACAATCTCATTCTTGCTCATTTTACAATGGAATAAATACAAACAGTGGTTAAAGAGACGTCTCTGGCTAGAGAGCTCTTCAAAGAAGAGAGGCACAAGAACAGCTCGTGCAAAAAAAGATGTATGATAACTTTCTGCAGAAAGAGGAAGCTGTCTACTTGCAAGCAGGAAGTCAGAAATGGTTAGAATAGTATCGCACATATGTCTCATCACTTTCCCTGATCTTCTGAGTGAGCGCGTGGGTGTTTGTGTATGCGAGTCTCTTACTTTGAGTCGGCCCTTTCATCATTGCCCGACACATACATGCGGGAAATATCTGTCAGTCAGTCGAGTTTACATGTCACAAACCCACAAGCAAGGCAACATCTGCTATGTTCATCGCTTGATATAGTGTCAGTACATGCCACATGACAAACTCTTTTTTTTTTGTCCTGATAAACCCAAACCTTCGCCTGATAGAAGCTATCTGCAAGAAAAGATGGCAGACAGCTGCTTGTTGCAGTTGCAGCGATTGCGGTTTTTACATCAGTGTGAGGACTAGTGACACAGCAAGTAACAGCTGTTTGACAAAGACAGACAGAGGAGGGGTTTCATCTGAGAAGATGTTACTTGAGATGTTCCTATGATTTCTGTCTTTGAAAACACAAATACCCATGTGGGCCACGAATCAAACACCAGCCGACCCTTCGTTTTGCTTTGAATCCTCTTTTTGATGCCTGTGTTCTCAAAAGAGAAAAAAATGTGAAGGGAACATGACTTCCCACATTCCTTAAGAAGAAAACAACATCTGTACGAAGTACACCCAGGGATAGTGTTAGTGATTTGGACGCCCTAGGCAAAAACCGAGATGAAGCCCTGTAGGTGTATGCACATGCCCACATTTAATATGGCTTACCACCTCTCTTACTTAAGTCACAGTGCTATTACAACTAAACGCTGCAGAAACCCAGCCTTTCTCTACCTGGTATGATACATTCATATAGAGAACAAAACAGTTTACAGGCAGCTTGTTTCAGTAACCAAGTGAGAATTCTCCATGAAGAACCGTAAATGCTCTTCACACAGTTAGAGAAGAAAATCAGGCAAGAAATACACTTCCTGAAAATGAGTTTAAGTGAAAACAGAAACTCAGGTTTTTACAGTTTTGGTGAGCACAGGCATAAGCACAGTCCTGGTGCAGTGTGGCACAATCTGAAAGAGTCTGAAGCAGGATGAATATATTTTTAGTAGGAGGAGTACAATATCAGTGGATGAAGTCAGGACAGAGCTTAAATAATGGCCATCACCTCTAATCCCCTTTAAAAGCAGGAGGCGATTTAGCATTTTAGAGAGCAGCAAGAAACAAATACAAAAACTAATATGGAACAATCCTAAAAGCTTCACAAGCTGAATTTACATATTGGAGAGACACATAAAGTCTTTAGTTTTTATATAACAAAGATATCTGTGCACTTTGGCTACAGTCTCTGATGTTGTTTATTGAAGTGATTAAAAATGTTTTTAGTTCAGTCATATGTGGGCACATTTGCATATGTTCGACAAGGCAGTTGTTGCAAATACTGTGAGACAACAAACTGCCAGAAACCGAGACCTTATTTACACAACAGGAAATGGTGTAAATTGGTTTAGAGGATATTTGATTGTGTTATTGTCAACAATGTAGAGGTCGTCTCTATAATGAGAAATAATAATGAGAAATCCTATTCGTCTAACTGGGAAAAAGTTATGTACAAATGATTAGAAATTTCCATATCTATACTGTTAGATCAAGATAAATCATTACAGGGAAACATTTCTAAAGGCAGGTCCTCACACTGTGTGACCTTTGTTCATCTGTGTGTTGCTTAAAGACCGCAGGTGTAATACACCTGAACACTCCCGCTGCTGTTTGATGGCTGCAGGTATTTAATCAGCTGAAATTCTACAAGCAGTTGTGGACGATTTTATTGGTAAGAATCCCTCATTACTCTAACCCAGTACAGACTCTGCCTTAATTACATAAAAAAAAGTGTTTTGATGTGTATGTAAATACTCAAGGACAACAGGAAGTCAACTTATACGACCCTTGGTGTGTATATAAGCCAGCCAGGTTGAAACTGATCCAACCTTCCTCTCCATGCAGGCTGATGTTTTGCAGGGCAGTGCACTGCAGGTACATGCAAAACAGATGCCAGAACCCCCAGAAGGGACAAACCATGGAATTTACGGGAGAGGTGAGGCTGAGAGTCTGAAGTGAAGAGGGCAAGAGATTAAAAGGTGCCCCTGCTGCGTTTGTAGGGGAATCTACGAAGGCTGGGCCAGCACCAAGGAGGAGGCCGGGCCTTTTGTTGGCTAATTGTGCCCACAGGCTCTCTTGGCACCCGTCCTCTATAGAGCTGTGGTCGTTGAGAGATCCCAGGCGGAGAGGGAATTCCTCCCGACGCTCTGCTCTGCTTTGGAACGGTCTGTTTGCTTCTTTACATGTTTTAAAGCAGCAGGTCCGCATTTGGCCTTTATTTTTCTTCTTTTTATTCCCAGTCAGCATGCTAATTACACACACATTGTAAATAGCAATTTACTGTATGTGTTCACATTGTATTTCCCAACAGGCGTGGGGGCATACTGGAGCCTTAAGTTAGGTAAGAGGGCACACCTACGCATTTTGTTTTCTCAGGACTGAAACATACTGAAGACATTTACTTTGACGTACTTCTGTATTTCATTAACTCAAGTTCACAGCAAATTGAACCTGTTACTAGTCACGTTAACTTACATGTGTATTAGACAGAGGTTTTGGCAACTTGGAAAGGAGGAGAGGTCAAAACAAAATAGATGGCATTCTCTGAAATATCATCTAAACATAGACTTTGTCTCTGCAATCGAACTACAGCAGCAAAGTAGAGCTGAAACTATTACTCCATAAATACATGAGTCAATCACCTGACAATTAATCTACAACTGTTTTGATAATCATTTGTGTAACTCATTTAATGATTTGCTAAACGTGAATGCGAGCTTCAAGTTCACAGTCATTCAACAATGATGGAGAACAGCAGTTAGCAGGTATTACGCCTCCACCATAACTATACATGTGACGGGGGGCTGCAACTGCCGCACTGCTGTGCTCCTCCTGACATCTCTGTCATCACCCCATCTCTAAACATGCTCCTAGACACCCAAACCGCAGCCACATTTACTTTCCCAGGCCATTACCATGGCCTGGGAAAGTTTCTGAATCCACCAGGAAGAGCTGGCAGAGCTGGGCCTAAAATGGATGGACTGATTGCTGAGGAGGGGAAGCCACCCAGTGTTCTACAAGGAGTATTTGTATGGAGTATATGCTGCACACTGAGGTGTTGAAGACAACCACATCACTGAGTAGTTTTAAGCCAAATCTGGTTTGGATGATGTAAAATGTGAAGAAACATGACTTGGCTTGTTGCTAAGACTCATCATAACCACACATGGTCAGTTTCAACACAGCTCCATCAGGACAAGCCTTTGGTCTCTGATCAGATTTACATGCCCACACCTTTTTTTTTTTGTCAACTCCACGTCAACAAAAGCCGTCCTACAGTTTTCTTACTTTTCATACACACACTCTGATGTAAATTCACACTGAATCTAGAAATACAATTTCCACAAATTGAGACGCAGCCCTCAACCTTTCAATTTCAGAGGCCAGCGGTCAGTAAACTCTCACCTTTCCAGTGGCGACACGTTTACTGTCGAAGTGAGCCTGAATTTTTAATCAATATTTCAAACGGGAGTAATCGATACTAGAATTTCAGTCTCCAAAAGGTATTTATAGGACACAGCCAAATATATTCACAGGGGCTCACCTTCTCCGGGTGACAAAATAATCCATATTACACGAAGCCAACAAAAAAGCTTTTCTAGAGCTGACATGAAGTCTGTTAATTGCTTGGTCGATTGACAGAAAACCAGTGACTAATTCAATTATCAATTAATTGAATTTTCAGGAGATATTTTTCTTTGAAAAATTCTACTAAACTGAACAAGCTTGTACTGTACTGTCCTCCCGCCAGGCATCCGAGGTAAACACCACATTATTTGATGGATGCTTTTATCCGAAGAACCTTGAAGTACAATGGGTCACATCAGTAGAAAAAGAATCTACTTCGGTTTCCTTGAAAAAGATTGGCAGAAATCCTTATTCAAACTCAAGGGTATAATGAAACACATGTTTTCAGTGAGGGAAGCTTACAGTGTTAACAAGGAAATGTAGAGACATTTAACGCCACATTGACAAGTGACTGGCAAAAAAAAAAAAAGAAGAATTAAAACTTTAAGAATTAAATTCAAACTAAAAAGAAGTCTCCTTCATGGGGCTACATTCTGCTCACACTAGTTTCGTCGCTGACTGTTTAATCCATGACTTTTTTTTTTTTTTTTTTTTACATTTTTGCACCAATGTTGAAAATGTTTACTCGTGGCAGTTGTTCTGTATTTAAATCCACACAAGAGACATTGGTTGGGCTTCTTTTCTAAATATTAGAAGAATTAAATTCCGATTTTGATTAAGACAAATAGCTCCTGGCTCTGCTGCAGGCGGCTGCATCCTCAGCCTGGCGTCTGACATCGATGATGTCACAGCAGAGCCTTGACCACGAAGCTGGCCACGACCGAGCTGTCTGGCAAGAAGGTGGACTCTGGCTGGGCTTGTGCTGGACAGCAGTGCGAGTGTGTGCACTCGGCCATATGCTGTTCACGAGTGTGTGTGGGAGCGTGCTTGTATCTGTTCCCATACCTTCATACATTAATACATTAATGTGTCTAATTTGTCAATTTGTTTCTGGAAATCTACACGTGTTCCCATGACTGGCTGTATGTACGTATCAGAGGAGATGGGTTGTTTGTACACGTACGTACTATTTGTGTAAATTTGTCAAAGACTTTGATACAGAAATATTTCGTACAGTGATTGACAGCTTGCTTTGCAACAGGCCTCAGCCAAAGAGCAAAATTGAATACTCCACTGTTGTCCCCAGTGTAATTCATTTTGAATAATTGTCTAATTGAGAATTTACATTTGTGTAAAAATTCAGTCCTGCAGTATTTCTGTTTTCCAGCCTCTTTTTTCCCCCATGAATTTAAGATCTGTTTTTTGGCGTCAGGTCTGTGGACTGAAAAGCTCTGCAGTAATCCTCTGGTCCTTTCACCTGAGAGGGATTGATAGTTATAGTGAGCTGGCTACTGCGAGTTCACAGATGAATCCGGCCCTGTCTGCGGCGTGGCGAGACGAGGCATCGTGACTGAGGTTAGCGCAGGAACATGCTCTAATTTAAACCCCTCCGCCCGTCGGCGTTTCATTCTCTTTTGCCCCCTTTTTCTTTTCAGTCCTCTCTCCATCTGTTTGTCTAATTTAACATTTTTCACATCTTTCCCTCTTGTTCCTTTTGCTCTTTGCTGCTTTTCCGCTCTCCCTCACTCTCATCCAGGTATAGGATTATGCTCAGGTGCTGCAGCGGCGATGCTGTGTGTGTGTGTGTGTGTATTCGTAGTGAGCGAGCCAGGCAGTGAATGAGCGAGTGAGTGTGCGAGTGACTGAGGGTGTTGCTCCACTACACACACATATACACACACACACGCGCACGCACACACACCAGCCAACTGCTTGCTGCAGAAATTGGCTGTCTTGATTTTCATAGAAGGGGGAAAAAAAGCCAGTGCTAGGGGATTCCTGCTAATTGCTTGCACATTCCCCTCTTCCTCTGGCTCGATTAAAGCCAGGCCACCATCTCGCTTTCAAGTCTGCTGTACTCCACACAGGCCTCTACTGTATGCTGCTCCAGCCCGACCGCTATACGACAGCACATCTTACTGCTTTTCATTTGCGGTGTCCCCCCACAGAACTACAAAGACACAGTTTCAGCTGAATCGGAGTGCGGTAGCTGGAGAGAAAATGCCGGCGCAAAGTCTAGTGGAATGTATATGTGACGTGCTGTCTGTTTCCACCTTATGCGAGGTCCTTATTCACACTGTGCACGCTCCTACGTAAAATGTGGAAATAAGCGATTTGGATTGAATTTCAACTACAGCGCTTACAGTAGCATACAGAGGACATGACATTTTCAGCAAGGTAAAATTTAATGGCCGCTTTATTAAAAACAGCCTTTCAGCTGAGTGTTCAAACCTTTTTAGTATGCGGGGCCCTGGTGAGAATCAAACCACTAACCTCAGCAGTGTCAGTGCCCTGCCCTGCCCCGCTCAGTAGCTGTCTCTTTGCTTAGCTTAGTTGTATCCCACCCCACACAGACAGAATTTAAATTAAGCAACCTTGGCTACCCACAGTTCTCCAGCTTATTGTTCTACAGTACATCAGCTAGCCTTCTTCTTTAATCCTCCACCTGACACTGGGTGTAGAGTGATTTGTGTAGTCTCTTGTCTATTTTATGTCTTGAGCCTTCTTTTTACACTGTAGGTGAGATCCTTTCACCCTTCCACGTCACTCAGTGTGCTGCTTTGCTGACATATCTCTGCATATTTGCTGAACACCAAGCTACTCAGACAGACCTTACCTACCGATATCACATCAACCACACTTGATGTTCTGGAATATGGATGCAGTTTTGGTGGTGCGGCACATGGATGGTGTAAATGACACTGTCACGACATGTGGCAAGGACAAAAAGGACATCAGACACTGTGAAAGAACAGTGCAAAACACCAGTCTGTGTGTGCAAACTCAGCATTCAACAGCTGTATGAAAAGACAAGCATGGCATACATAACCTCAGTCTGAGCGAGAGGGAGTAAATGTCATGTGTGTATGTCCACGCGTTCACGTGTACGCGTGTGAGGGAGATTATAATAAAGGGTTAGGGTGTGAGTCTGTGTGCTAACACATTGTGAGTCTGCAGTATACCTCATACATGTCTACTGCCACACTCTATTTAGCACATTGGTATTTCTGCTCAGGCACATGGCACGGACAGCTTTACAATCAAGGTTTGGGAATTCATCAACACAGGCATCCTCAGACATCCTGGAATAATTACTATGTTTGGGGGTGGAGGGGTTTGTACATATAGAGGGGCTGCGAGAAGCAGAGAGCCGTGTCTACCACTCCGTTGTGTTCTGTTTGTTGTTTTTAAATTAAATTCACTGCAAAGGGGAGAGTACCCTGCACAGCACACATTGTTATGTGGTGTAGTCTTGGTCGACCATACAAGAGCAATATTAAATAGGAAATGAAACAAATACCTCGCCTGTGCACAGCACTGCTTCCTGTACTGTAACCTGTAGAGTACGGTTTAATCTGCAATGGATGGGTGTGCACATGTTAGGGTGGTGGTAAACTGTAGCCTGATTACACAACAGCAAGCCAGAGAAGTATGTCATGACCAAGGACCACCAACAGTGTGTGTTTCTTATTTTCTAAACATGTGTGTTTGTGTGTAAAAGTAGCTGCATTAATGTCATCTTTGTGCGTTTGTGTGCACGTGCTGTGTTATGTCCACATCTGTGCGCACTGATTCTCGTTTGTGTGAATGATCTTCGATGTTAAATGTGAAGCCAAATTACTCATCTTCCACTTTCACATCTACTGAAAACCACTTAAATACCCAGGAATTCAAACATTTAACACACTCACACTAAAAACAATGACTGAGAGACTTTCTGCCTTTACAGTCAGGGTTAAAAATAACTGTACTGGTCTAACTGGATTCAGCCCATCTTGATTTATGTTTACAGGTTGTTTTTTTTCTAGGAGGCAGCACACCAGTATTTAAAGCCCTTTTTATCTGACCATTCAAAAAGAAGACAAAAGAGTTTTGTTTTCATCCTCTCAACAATAGATGCTTTTTATACATCCACATCTGGAGGGGCTGTAACACACTGAGGACATGTGGAATTAAGAGTCACATGTTAAATACCATGTTGGAACTACAGGGCTATTTCTGTACATGGTGCTACTGGGGATACGCTGCTTAATTAGCTTGTAAATTCCACATTAGGATGGAATTCAGAATCAGAATAGATTTTGGTAATTCCCAAACCCTTCATGTTGCATGTTCTGCCTACAGTGAAGAACAAAATACAGTGGAGATGTTACGGAGCAGTACAGAGAGAGGCCTGTTCACTGCTGTTTCGTTCTGGGCTTTAAGCCCTTAGCTTTTTCATGTCTAATAATATGGAAACTGAGTGAACTGATGTTTGGCTCATTTTTTGACAGCACTGAAGTTTAAGATAAACTGGATGTGGACGGAGAGCTTGTGTTCATATATCACCATCTCTCCTCTGCCTCAGGACCTCCCAAGTATTGATTCTGCATTTGGAAATGCATCAGTTTAACACGTAACTTAAGTCTTGTCCTTGAATAGGAATTACTTGGTGATTTTGTTCTTGGTCGTAACCACCCTTTTGTGGTAGGGCCTAATTCGAAGGTTTCAAAATTCACAGATACCTTTGCATTTATATTACAGATAACTGTTAAAAATATTCTGTTGGATTTTGGAAATACGAATTTAAATCTGTCTGCTTCATTAAAAAATCTGGATAGTTATTGTGAACCTAGTAAAACTTGAGCCTTATTCATTGTAACACAGAGAGACCGAAATTGTTTCAAAACATTTAACCTCAAATTTAGCTGGACTGTGGTTTTGACTTGACTCCAAAATGTTACAAGTTACGGCAGCATGATTCATTGTATTAAGACCACGATCTTGAGTCATGCCTCTGTGCAATCTCATTTTTATGTGACAAAGATTCTGCCAAGTTTCTGTTAGCAGGGAGATCCAGTGCATCTAATGAAGCACTCCTAATTGCTCCCCAAGCTGTATTAACAAATGACAAGTACATGTTACTTCATGACACAAACTGTGCACAGGAGGGGAGGGGGCATCAACGTGAATAAATCTAACTTTTCTGAACGAGAACTTCAGTGAAAGTAATAGTAACAGGAAAAATGAAAATGTGTCCTAAGTGTGGAAATCCAGGGATTGTGAGAAAGACTAGAATAAGAATACATTAATCAAATAAAAAACAACAACTGCTGTGATATGCACATATGTGCTCACATAACAATCTCAGCAATTAAAAATTTCAAGGTGTGTGGCATGCCTATTGTGCCATGAATGAGGTATTGAAATAAATCAGATGGGGGTGTGTTAGAGGCTGGGGACAATAATGACAAATTACATCAGCTCCTTTCAGTGTACAGTCTGGGACTGGTATAAAACCAGACCACCATTTTTCTTTGGGGGAAATTCAAATTCTCATCAAGAACATTCAGAGAGAGCAAGTGTGAGTGCACAGCAGTGCACCTCTATCTACTGCAGGGTTGAAAACAGGACCGAGCATAGGTGCACTGGCCACGACGAGCCACCAAAATTGCACCAAACTACTGGGAAAATGAAGCTTTGCACTGTTTACCTTCATAAAAATAGAGCTCAAAATTCTCTCACTTTAAAAACATGTGGTGACACTGAGATGTGGTTGTCCAGTTCAGTACAAGCGTGTTTCCTCAAATTGTTGTGGTAATTGCACCTCACTGCTGCCAGAGTGATAAAAACCACTCACATAGAATCTACAGCACAAACCAAACAGTGTTCACACGGAGGTTAACATTCAGAAACTCACTATACAGTAAATAAACATCTCTGCACACATTTATTACACCAGACTACTAAGCAGATTGTGAACATGATAAAGCTTAATATGTTATTCCAAAAATACCAGGCTCATACTGACTACATGCCCCGCCAAACTGACAGGAAGTGTTTCTATCACACTTTAAGTACTGCAGGCCTGAGGATGTAAACATACAAACAAACAAACAAATGCACTGCTTAGACTTTTAAAGCACTGTCTTGTTCACGCTCTACCCTCTTTCCAAAAATACACACCTGTCCAAGGCACAGCTGTGTGTGTTTCCGTGTGTGTATTACATGGATTCAAATATCCAGATAAAAGAGTGTCTATGTATGTAAATGTGTGCGTGGAAGAGGGACTAAAAAATGGAGAAAAGACGGAGTAAGACAGAACTAAAGACAAACAAGAGTTGTGTGTGTGTGTGTGTGTGAGGGTGTGAGCTGTAACTGTAATGAATGTGTGGTCTTCATCCTGTGTTCCTTGAACTGTGCATGATGAGTGTCTGTCTTGGCACATCTACATAATTGTTTTGTGTGTGTAAACTAACAAATTATGCAGATAGAAAGAATTGCGTATATAATTATGTGCAGTGTATATGGACAATATCCGTGACACAGTTGGTGTGTGTTTCTGTGTGTAACAAGTACATGTGTGTGACTTCTCCTCGTGTGTGAATACACTCGTGCATGTGTGGCTGTCTTGTCATGTCTGGGATGGATGTGTTTTTGTGATATTTCAGTGCTGGTGCGTAATTGTATGTGTGTGTGTGTGTGTGTGTGGTACTGTATAATAATTTGTATGTGTGTGTCGATGTGTGTTTCTCCTCTGCCCAGATGGCTATGCTGAGAGGCTGGAGCGTCTGAGATCTGTTGCCAGCGGTGAATACTGATCAGAGATCACTGTCACATCTACAGCACACACACACACACACAGGCACACAGGCACACGTCATCCATCTTCTTTCACACACACCTCCACTTCCACATGGTCGAACTACTAACTCACACAGCCACTATGTGTCCGCCATGCTGATATTTTCTGGCTCTGCAGGTCACGGCTTCAACACTGATTATCAGGCTGTCTGTCACACCTGAAGATTGACACCCTGCTAGCACGACGCTGGGAGATTTCGGTCTTATGTTGTAATTATGATATTTAATCAGAACAGAGAAGACAACAAAAATGTGGATTCGACTTAAGTGGCTGGATTTACAGTCGGCACAGTTTTTACAGAGCTGGATCTGTTTAACTTCAGTAAACTGCCAGCAGGTAAAACCAGTTCTTGAAAGTACTCACTGCAAAATGATTTAACCAACTAGTCAATTGACAAAAAATGAATCTGCAACTAGTTTGATTATTGAGTAATTGATGTGGTCATATTTCAACCAAAAATTCAGAACATTTCCTAGTTTCAGATTCTAAACTGTGAGGATTTGCTGCTTTATTGTCTGGTTTTAAAAGTTCATCAGATTGATGGACATTTTATTGACCAAACGATTTACTGATTGAGAAAACTGTCTGATAAAGAAAATAACTGCAGATGTGAAACAATTATGCATTTGAAAAACAAAAATACCCCTTTCAGTTATGTAACTGCAGTTACGTGGAGCTTATGCTGTGAAATGCTCAATATTTTTATGTCTGTCAGGATGTTAAATTATGTAAATAAGAACATATTTCTGATATAGTTACATGTGGAAAACAAGAACTTGAATTAACAAACCCTTTTTTTCTTTGCATAAATAATTTGGATAACAGAAATTAGTAAAACAATGTCACCAAAATACGAATCCACTCAAAGTCAATAAACTATAAAGCAAATTATTGCCCTATTTTGAATATTACCTTTTTACTAAAGAACCAATAACTCTAGGAAAAGTATTGCAGGAAATAGTTAATCTTCAGGGTCACAGCTGTCATAGTTGAAACATTAACACATTGCACTGTTACAAGCTGCAGTAATTTGTTGTCCATTATGGGCACAAGCAAACAAATTCAGAAAGGTAAATCAATCTACAGCCCAGTATTAACTCAAAACCTCACTGCTGTATTATCACATAGAGTAATTACATGTGGAAGCTCTGTGGTAATTTACAAGTCCATAAAGTGAATCCCGTGTCTCCTGACCTCCTCCCACAGCGCCAGCTGCTCCTTCACCTGTCAGCAGGTTGCCACTGATAATGACACAATCTGGAAGATTACTCACAATGTGCTGATTTAAGGGTTTGTTAGTGCTCACAGATGAAAATAATAAAAAAAAAAGAACGGTATCTGTAGTCTGTATGAGCAGCTTCAGCTGAACATTCTGATGAACAACATGTTCCCGTTATGTATGCTGAGAGGTGCTGCGCAGAAAAGCTCGCTCTGCTTTATTTGAAAATCCAGAGGGCAGTAAAGTGAGTTGGAAAGCGAGAAATCTAATCCCCTGGCAAAGTAATTGTTGAGTCACTGGTGGTGATCAATAACTCCATCAAATTCCTGCAGATATATTTTGGCCATTTTGTTCTGCCGGCCAGTAAAATGTTAACATGCGCATTTAAAACCAAGGTTAAGTTACACGACACACAAATCTAGAATGAATGTAATTAGAAGGATTAGACATTAGATTAGACATTTCTCCGATCACTACCAACCCAAACCACAACCTTTCCTGTGTAACAAACCTTTTGAATACCTTCCTGTTCGCAGAACCAAATTGTTCTGCTGCACGGATCAAACCTGCCCTCTCCGCCTCTAATCAGCTCCTAAGCAAATGAATGCAAATTACTCTTCAGAGGACGAGCCACAGCAGTGTCCATCACGCCCCGACACACACTCGGAAATGTAGTTAGTGTGCACAGTGCATGACGCTCACGCACAGACTCACACGAATACACACACACATTCACCCTAACACATCTCACCAGAACACGACTGAACTCTGACAAATACATACACACGAAAACGCACACAAACACAGATTTATGCCTGCACATTATCCCATACACACAGGGCCGAGTACTCACAAACAAAAACATACTCATGCATGCACACACACACACACACACACAAACACAGTCTCAGATAATATTTCATAATATTTCCGCACTTGCATTATCCCACATAACGTCCTCATCACACACGCACACACACAGACGCAGCATCCTGGTCTGCCTTCCCAGACAAAATGAAAGTGAGGAGGCAGCCGCATCACACCTCCAAATGGGCTCTGGGCGCTCAGAGGACTTTCAGTGAACAGTCACCAACACTAATCTGTCTGTCTTTCTCTATGTCACACACACACGAAAACACACACTTCAGACACACACAGACACTGATATCTGTTTTTTCCCCCCTCAATTTCTCATGCACAGAAACACATACACATGCACGCATACAGTACACACAGACACATGTGCACATTCACACACACTGTTTCTCGCGCTGTGTCGATCCCTCTTTGTCTAGCAAGCGCACAGGCACGAGCCCTGCCACTACAACACATGAGAAAGTGCATTAAGAGCCCAGGCGTTCACTGCATTCCAGCTGTCCCTGGTCGGCAGGTATACTGGCTTTCTTTGGGTGGATTTGCAATGCAATTGTTTGTCAAGGTTCAGTTTCTGATCTGAGGAAATACGACGCAGTAGCCTCTCACTCATGTTGCATACCAAGCATAAAGAAGACGAAAAAAGGCAAACGTGTACTAATGCAAAAAAAAACAAAAAAACATCTGCATTTCTGTAAGCACAACAGGGCTTCTACAACCCCACCTCCCCCGAGAGTGGAAATAAAAACAAGATTTCTGTCACAAACAAAACACTGCCACATTCTTAAGTATGCAGAAAGTGCAAACACAAAGCACTAAGTATGTACAGTAAACACATGAACACCCAAACATCTGCCGTTCCTCAGAGTGGAAGTGGAGGTGGGCTGCACATGTTTTGCACAGGGGGTTCTCGGGTTTCACTAGGTAGGGAACCCCAAGGTTCTCCCAGTGAACGCTGTGTCGTGCACAGCTGAGGAGCAGCTCTCAGCGCTTTGATCCACTTACCCGAAGGCACGAAATGAAGAACTTTGTTGGTCTCCATAGCTGAGCAAGTGGTGGCGAATGCACACTTCCTCTCTCCAACCGCCTCCCCCCAAGTCAACCCATCATGGTTGTGTTATCCTGTGCTGATGAGTGTGAGATCACCTCTGCTCCCTTGCTCTGCTCTGTTTCTGACTGCCTCTCAGACACATGCAGTGACTCAGCCCCACTCTGCCTGCCTACTCGCTGTCTCGCCGCTGGGTCCTAGTGCCTTCTCGCTTTCCCCTTCCATTGCTTTATCCCAGCCCACCAGTCAGCAGCCTATGGCAGGCCAGCATGCAGCAAGGCAAACCTCACGTCAAGACACACCTCCCCAACACCCCTCTCTCAACACATCAAAGTCAACATGCAACATGTCATCTTGTTGTCAGCCATACCACCTCACCTGGTCGCCATCAGGCTTTGTCATCCAACTCAGAGTGACCAAACTAGTTTTACCATTAATGTGAGCTAATCTCTGCCTGTAATCTCACCACACGTCTGTGCATATGCACTCGTACTGCTCATGTCAGGACAAAGTCAGACCAAGAATGGAACAGCATGAAGTCGAGCGTAATGTGTTTGTAGTCGTGCGATCACTTCACACCACATGCATGCATTTATGCTGACTTTCAAGGACGTGTTGCTTTGTCTTTCTCTGCAAAATATTGTGGCTTAAACTGACATTAATCTAAACCAATTCAGGTCCAAATCCAACACAAGAACAACAGCTGACTAAACTTTTCAGCACAGCTCAAAAAGCCTGATATCACTCTGGCTTGAACTCACTCACTTGTCATTTCCCTTTCTTTGTTTCCCTCTCATACACATATAGTGAAACAGACTCTGGATTCTCTACTTTTCTCAGTTTGATATAATTTTGAACTGTTGGTCAGACAAAAACACTTTAAAGCCTTGGGCTTTGGCAAATTGTTATTTTTCAATATTTTAAGACGTATAGTTTGGAAACTCAGTTGAACTCAGTTGAAAAATATGCGAGAGATAGATCAATAGCTGGAACATAAACCATATGCTGACCATTCTCTCTCCCTCTCTCTCCCCATGTTTCCTGTCAAATACTGAATAAATACCAAAACACTTTTAGTTAGTTAGTTTCAGCCCTGATAAAAAAAACAAACAAAAAAAAAAACTGACATATAACTTTACCTTGATCTGAGAAGAACATGATGGCACAGATTTGTTGATAGAAAAAGAAAGCAAAGTGTAACAAAAATAATTCAAGAGTAGAGCACAGTCACAACTGGGGCTAATTTTAGCAAATCTACATGTTGTTGACTGGAACCACATAGTTTAAATTATGGCAAAGAGCACAGACAAGTCTGAGATTTGTCTGGGATCACGTTTGTGTTGACAACCTCCAGATTCAGTTGCCAGAGTCCCCAGTCTTGCATGATGACAGGACCAAAAGCACAAGCCACTGCTGAGAGCATCTGATTCTGGACTGCAGTCCCGAGTGTGGTCACTGCGAACTCACGCATGCAAAATACGAAGCTAATCATTTGAAGTTTGTACTAAAGAACTACAACAGCAAAATGCACAGAAAAATCTAAATAAAGTCAACCCAGCACACCATCACCTCCCACCAGACACTGCCATCACACACGCAACCATCTGTAAATAGTAACACCAACATGTTTTCACAGGGTGGTGACATCAACAACACAGACATACTGAATCAGTCCACACCATAAAAAAGCTTTAGTCAAGCTTTTGACTTCCTCATCAATAAATTCAAATGATCTATTTAGTGAATGAACGATTTGCTCAGACACGGTAATAAAATCCAAATGCAGCTGATCATTTATGAACTGAGCTCAGACAAAGACGCTTCATACACTTTAGTAGGTGTTGGATCAAAGAAAGGAGGACACCCCTCTTCCTCTTAACTATACTCACACTTTTCTGCCAAACAGGATCAACAGCCAGCCCAACGTTTATAAGCAATAATGCCACTCCAAAGCTACTGTGACCACCAGCTCTTTCATTTTTACTACCTGCACAAGAACAACTACAACAACTCCCAGTGATGCTTCACTCTAATATTCCCTCTATTGTTACAAACACAGTATGGATACTACTCGTTGTAGTTACACTTAAACGAGTAGTATCCAACTAAACATTTGCTACTGTAATGAATACTAATAGTATTTTCATGATAAACACTACTATGCCTACAACAACTGCCACTAAAGCTAATACTAAAACCAACTAGTGCTTCAACAAACCTGCAATTAGTGCCTGTCACTTGCAGTTCTGCCACTAAACCATTCACTGTTGCTGCCTCTTCTATCAATCCTCATTTTCAATATTTAGTCTTAGATGCGCTTATTTTCGTCAAAAAAAAAAAAACCCCACAAAAATAAAAATCACAGCTGTCAGGAGATTGGTACTGTAGAGTGAAACCTGATCTGGACCCTCTTCATTCCTGAACCGTTCCAAAAACGATAAAACAACTCACCTCTGTGTGACAGATGAACACTTCAGCACAACTGTGAGTTCACTGTTACAACTACTGTACATGAACTATACACTGTGGCACAATGTACAATACACTGGTTCTAGTTATTTATTTATAATCAATGTACATAGTGTACTCCTGATGGGTTATATATGCACCATTGTATATATTATTGTACATATTATTCTCCTTTTTGGTTTTAGTATTTTTTTTTTCATATATTTTTTATATTTTTTAGACTTTTTATATCTTTATATTTTGTTGCACTGTATTAAGAGTTGCTAAGTGCTGCCGGTCAGCTGTCAACTTGTACTTGTCTTCTACTTTGACTTTTTATTTGCTGCTGCAACACAATTTCCCTATGTAGGATGAATAAAGTCTATCTATCTATCTATCTATCTATCTATCTATCTATCTATCTATCTATCTATCTATCTATCTAT
>JBBMJY010000009.1:2705251-2778302 GCA_037833715.1 Toxotes lorentzi | reverse complement strand
TCTATCTATCTATCTATCTATCTATCTATCTATCTATCTATCTATCTATCTATCTATCTATCTATCTATCTATATTTCCCACCCTGATGTAAATGCTCTGTGAAAGGTCAGTCATTTGCATATATCTGCATATATAACAGCACTGTGTGTGGTATGGCCGGTGGGTCTGCTTTGCATAGGAACTGTTACACACTGAGAGAGCAAATGCGTCACTCAGTGAGTCAGGGCGCATTCTCCCCGGAGGATAATTCAAGTGTTCTCATCCACCACAAACCTGCAACCAAGGTATCATAACAGTTAAACACCAAACGGCACGGCTACATTACAGCCCATGTCATGGTAAATGTCAATAAGAGCAAGTGAGACGACTACCTGGTGAAAAACACGGCCGTAGTGTCTGTCACGTTGAGGTGTTTGAGGTGATGCGTTGAAACCTTAAGGGTGGATTTATAGTCGCCTTCATCTTTGTCATTTACTGAAGCCAGAAAAGTCAAATCTCATTAACATGGTGGCTCCTGGTTGCACTGGAGGTGGCTGGAGGACGGAGTCAAATTAAGCTCAATGGAGTGAAAATGAAAAGAGAAAAAAAAAAAAACACTGTAAATGAAAAACGAAAATCTGCAAACATGAACTCCAAAGACAGCTGAAGCTGGTCATGTAACATCCTTCCTTGATTTACTGTGTATGAAAACTCAAACTCAAATCTTGTTCTGGCTTTTACATTTTTATAGAAGAATTACTCTAGGTTGGTATTTACCTTCCATTCGTACTTTCAGTCTTGAGGCGTCAGACCTGCCCTACCAGCTCTGTAACAGACATACTATTGTTTTCAGCATATTTTCTGCTTGCTCACTTGAACAGATCATTAAAATCCTCTCCCTAAATGTTAACCTGTGGACTCTCAGTACTGACAAAGCAAGGATAAATGCTTTAATAAATTTGTTTCCTTTTAGATGCAATACAAATGAAATTGGTTTGTAATTTACTCACAAACTCAATCACGTACAGCAAACTGCAGATTCCCCACAAAGTGCATCTATAGTAGATGCTTGAGGCCTACACTTGTATTTGTTGTTGACAATTTAAAACAGCTTCATAACAAATTCAGTTACTAAACCTTCAAGAACTGATTTTTTGGCCACTTTCGGGGCTGCAGAAATAATTAGCTCAAACACCAATGAGCTGAACTTTGTCACAAATATCGGACGATATCAGTGGGTGTCTATTAACTATGACAAACCTGTATTTGTTTGAATTCTTCTGTACTTTGTCATCGCACAATAATATTGTCTTAACTTTGGGGAGACTGATGAATTTGAGTGTGAGAGAGGGTGTAGGCGCACTGTCAAAAATATCACGAACAGGGCAAAAGGCAGTTACGTAAACAGAAATATTTAACTAATTTCTTGACTCTAATTATAGCTGCCACCATAGCCAGAAACAAAAATCCAGTACAACACATCTGTTAAAAACAAAACAGCCTCCATGTTTGAACAAGGATAGCCTTACATTACCTTATCTACAACAATTCAGAGCAACCACATCAATTTCCAACTCAAACCTTGGGTGGAAAATGAACAAATACAAGTTGTAGAACTCGGTAGTAGAGTTTGTGTTACATGCTTGTCTTTGGCCAAAGGTCTGTGCAGTCAATCAGAGAGAGACCTGGAGGGCACAAGTGCATCACATAACCTGCCACAGCCATATGTTGTGTTCAACTGGCCCTGACACTGAACCCTTACTGTCTACTTACTTTAAGTCAGTGTGGAAAAACAAGATGCAGGCCACATTCGCGTGGCAGCAAGCAGCACGTTAAATTAAAATATGTTAAAATACTGTTGTCTGATTGTTCAATAGAAGAAACTGTGTTCACTGAAATTCTGATGAAGACTGTTTTCCTCAAACAGTTATACATCTGGAAGCTGACCAGTACGACCCCGATCTGATCTGTGACCACTTGTCAGAGGTGAAATTATTAATTATTATTATTAACTCTAACTGAACAGATTTAAAAAGTCTACAAATGTTTAGAAACCTTTTGTACTCACAGGTGAGCATTATCTTTTAATACCCTGCATCTTTAAATGTTTCAATCTTTTACTGTGTAAAGTATGTCAAACATAAAACCTATGTTTCTTAGACATATACGTAAAATATAACTTGACGTGGACATGCTTTTCTGCTTTAAAGGGTATCTATCAAATGCTGGCAGGTTCTCTCTGTAAATAGTTGATGTAATTTATACGGTTCAGGGATGCCACAGTGCCATGTTGTTATGGAGTTCAGCTGTGATTAGGAATGATGTCTGCCTTGTTTGTGTGAATGCGCTCGCCTAAAGCTGTGTGAGTTTATGTAAATAAAATATCAATTTCTGACAGTTCACTACATTCCTGAACTAGCAGCTGCTTGCCAAGCTTCAGAGAAAGGGCACGCCACACAACACCGCAAAATTTTGTTTTTATTCTTTTGACCAACATTAAGTTAAACAAGCCACAAAACGTTATACTAAAAATATTATATTGTGCACAGGTAGGTTTGACTTTTCAATTATTCTAGAGGGGCGAGGTCTTAATATATAAATTTTTTATATATACTTCTTTATAGTATTTCAATGTTTGATATTAATTTGACCTGACACTGATACTGTATACACATTCATCCACAACAGGAAACTGGTCACTGGTTTTCATGTTGTGGCTGAGCGGTCTATGTGTAGACTAACAGAGCTGCCTCCGTCTCTAAAAGAAAATCCCGTCCTGCTTGAGACTCCAGCTGAGGGCTTCAAGCCAGGTCTGCTTCAGGTTTCTGCTCAGAGCGACACATTTGGTAAAAACGGTTCTTCGCTCTTGCCAGCTAATTGGCATCAAAAGGTAGTTCCACCACATACCTGCAGTGGAGGGTCTCTGTGTGTGTGTAAAAACAGAGATAAAATTTCAGTTTCAGATGATACTGAGTGCACAGGGAGGCATCTGGAATGATCCTGCAGCTACTCTGTGGCTAGTCATCAGTGGGTGCTATGAGGCTGGAAGTGGGACTGGCCTCCGGGAAGCTCACAGCTTGGTATGCGTGTGTGTGTGTGTTAGTGAGTGATGAATCACCACTTGTGAACTGCCTTAACCACTAAAAAGCAATAAGGTGCAGAGAGAGAGTTTAGCAGTTGGGACCCCCACATGAACCCCCCTACCGGCCTGGGATTCAATCCTGCCACAACTGTCCATACTGTGTATGTGTCCCCTGTCTCTCAGCCTCCTGCTGTTTCAATAAAAAAAAAGCAAGTAGGAAAACCACAAAAAAACAAATTAAGATTTTATATGTGATGGGGTGTAACACTTACAAGGCCCACAGGGGTGGTTACACATAAAAGGTTCAACCGGCATTCAGGAGACTCAGTTAAGTCAAGTAATTTCTGCAGTCCTTCATCACTAAAGCAAGTCATGAAGAAACTTACAGAGAACAAGCTGACTAACACCTAACTAATGAGCCATTAGTCACAAAACAGCAGCAATGCAGTAAGCCAACAAAATAAACCACAACAATATAAAATATACTGGAGCACAGTACACAATTTTTCCAGGACCCCAGCTGGAACATTCAGAACGAGCCTATGGGGACTGATAAATACAAAATGATTTGTACTTTCACAAGGTCCTGATGAGCCCTAACCAAACCACCTTTTCTAAACAACAGAACCGGAGCTGACAGTGTCCTGGTTTCACAGAGTCCCACAATGCAAATAAAACTGCACACTCTGTCAATATACTGTAGTGTGTGTGTTTTATAGGGAAACATTTAATGTGAGCTGGATGGTCCGAAGGACAAAGAGGACTGAATGATCAGTGTTGTACAGTAAATCTCTCTGTCGTAACTTCCTGTCAATCTACAGTACTTCTCGAGTCATTGATGAAATGTCGCTGTGCAGTAAATTCTGAGACGTTTGGTAGGAGCAGTTTTACTTTGTTTGCTGAACAGCTATTGTTTCAGCAGCACTGGCAAATTTTGGCTACTAACAGTTGTGTAATCCAGCAATCCAGAGACGGTGCTGAAATAAGCAGTGGAAATTGTTAGGCCATGGACAGTTCAACCTGTTTAACTGCACTAGTTTAAAAGAGCAGCTTGAGTTTAATGAGGTTTTGTTTTGATTTTGGATGGACAAGGATAGATCTACTTTCACTTGACAGTTAATCAGTTGTTAACTTTGATGTACCTTAAATATAATATACTAAAATGCAAGAGATGTTCACCTTTCTATTAATTTGTGCACATACATTAGTTTTTTTCCACCTTAGACCTACCAAGCTACTATTTCACTCTACTGTCTACGTAAAAAAAAAAAAAACCCAAACCTTGAGCTGTCATTTTTAAACCCACTGTCCTTTTGTCGATACGATCCCTATGGTAGCCATTCTAATACGCAGCATACTGCCATGATGAGTGTAGGCCTGCGGAAATTACGTGATTTAACTGATTTGTAATCTAGTATTGTACAGGGCTGTGCTGCTGCAGTGTATGAGGTGTCCTTTTGTCCTTGTGCCAGATGTCAGGATGTGGTGTACAGCTCATTAGGATGCCAACATGCCTCTGCACCAGCGTTAAGACTTTTCAGTTGGCGATTTTAAAGCCTGCTGACCCTGTGCTGAGAAGCCACGGGGCTCCTAAGGTAGCTGTATCTGTAATAGTGCAGTCATAAGGGTGATACAGCATAGCAAGTAATGATGCACAAACAGCGACAGCTATTGCCTCAATGAGTCATCAATCAGTGAGGGAATCCTGCTCCCTCCTTTTGACTGGGAACAACCTTCATTAGCAGCTGTGTGTGTGTGTCTTCTGTATAAGCGTGTGTGGGCAGGTCTGTGCATTTGTGTGTGTGTGTTTGTGCTTTAACTACACCTCAGTGTCTGCATGTGTAGGCGTCTGTCTTGTCTTTCTCTCAATGTGTAGGTGTCTATTTTGTCTTTCTGTCTGTGTGTGTGTCTATAAGCTCGTGTGGCTGTCAGCTTTTGTGTGCATGCGTGTGTGTGTTTGCATGCATTAGGGGAGGTCTGTCTCTTTTTTTCAGCATCGCCTTTGTTGTTGTTTATGCTGTACTCTGGCACAGGAAGAGAGAGACAGGCACAGTGATAATCATAACACTCGGGAATAAAGGAGTGAAGAGAAATTAAGGAAACAGGAGGAGGAAGATGATGAAGAAGAGGAGGAGAAGGAGGATGAGGGGAGCAGCTGGTTCTTGTTACTCTGCTACCCGCACACATCACTGCAGGAGCTATCAGAATATAGCCTCCCGCAATTGCCTCTGTATGGGTATGGGTGTGTGTGTTTGTGTGTAGCAGCGTTCAGTACTGAGCTGTAAGTATTGCCAAGGGGATGAGGGCATATTTCAGGTCACAAACTAGCTACAGATTTAATTTGGAGAAGAACAACTTGATTATGTTCTCTCAGGCAAAAACGGCTCAGGGAAATATAACTGAGATGACACAGGTGAACAAACACATCAGCACAGAAATGTAATGACACATGCCATCCAACATACCGCGTGCATGAAAGCTGCATACCTTTGTCTGAGGACATGTTCACACCGGGAGTTTAGTCTGAATCTGAGAGCTGTTTGCATGTGAATTTGGTAACATGAATATTTTTGTTGCACCTGAAGCCCGTCTGAATGAAGCTGTGGTGACACTGGTTTTAGTCACCTTGTGGTACAGTCTATGTACTGTCAAAATGGCACCGTCTAAAAACATGTACATGCTCATGTCATTTTAACATTATTAGTGACAATCCTACACTGTTAGCAAGAAAATGGAAGAGATAAAATGCTTCACTGACGTACAAGCAAAGAATAACATTCAAGGCCAACTTGGCACCACAGGATATTTTTCCCTCTGTGGAGGGAACGTGAGTGAGGAGCACTTGTTTTTCATCTCTTTGTGGCGCACAAGGGTGGTCATGCTCCCATCGCTCGTGCTCACATGGCTCTGCCCCACCATCAGAATGAACACAAGGCTCACGCTCACATGGCAAATGTTACGTCTGCAACTTCAGCTTGATGTGCAATGAAATGACTGAATTACACTTATTGTTCACTGGGTTATATAAAACAATGTGGTATGATCGTACCGTACTGTCACAATATGATTCTAGCCCTTAACTGGCTGCAAATCCTTAATGGTATTACACTTTTTTGACAAAAAGACTGCAGATGGGAACCACAGATTGGAACAGCAGTGAAAGCAAAGCTGCAGAGTTAGAGGAAGTGGAGGACAATCAAACTCCAGTTCAGACATAAACAAACAAATACCTAAAAAACGCCCAGTGCCGTGTGATAGATCCTCCCAGTAATTCAGGCTCTAACCATGTCATGTTTGTGTCTTGGCCAAAAATTGAATTAGCTTAATTATCTCCGCCAAGGAGGTTATATTTTCACTCATGTCTGTTTGTTTGTTGATTTATCTGTCAGCAGGACTGTGCAAAAACTGCTGAGCTGATTTGCACTGAACGAAGTGGGGGAATGGGGCATGGGTCAGGGAAGAACCCATTCAATTTGGGGCAGATCCACAACATTTACCATGAATTTAAATTTTTGTCTCTAAGCTCTGTCTGTGTTGTCTGACACTGGCCTTAGTGGAGACATGCGTTTCACTGAGTGCCATCCTAATTTGATCATCAGCTCCTTTGATGTTATCATTAGTTGGAGTTTCAGTATTTCTAAAGCCTAACAAAGTTGTTGTTAAATTGTAAAAACATCAACTTCTTTGATTTCGTTTCATTTCAAACCCCACAACTACCTGCTATGGGCTACCACTAATTTCAACAGCACCAGGACAGTTAGTTCACCAGCAGCAGTGTGGTCTCTCACCACAAATTACTTCTTTGTATTGGTTGACTTTTTGTTTGGTAGCAAAATAATGGATGCCAGTTGTGTCCGATAAAAGCCGTGTGCCCCGGCAAAGTGAAACACAGTAAATCCCACCTGCTCACTTAAAGTAAGCTCACCTCGAAACCGGCATGACATAACTGCCCGAACAGCAAAATAAGAATTCCTGTGCAACAAGCGTAGTGTGGAAGTTTCGACCCTCATCTAAATGAGGAAGGTTGACTGAGCGCACATATTTTTCTGCACCTCCTTGCTCACAGCACAGGAGCTGCTCCATGCAACAGCCTTGCTCGAGTCAAGGACACTATTGACTTTCTTTGCCTAGCTGTTCTCAGAGGCTCTCAGATTTGAACCAGCAACCCTCCGGCCATAAATACACTTCTCAAACCTCTCGGCTCCATAAATATTCCTCATAATGTCCAAATAAGAATGTGATAAGGGTGAACTTTATTAATCCTCGAGGGAAAACAAAGTCCGCAGCAGAGTAAAAAGGTTATAAATGGCTAATTAAAAGTGACATTATGGGATGAGTTTGCTTAAGTAGAATATGTATAATAGCAGCCACTGATATGTCACATCACATCTACCTACAAATGTGCACATGTGATCATGCACAGTAGCTACGGTATGTGATAACTACATACAGATTTATATATGGCTTCTGGTTTTACATAGATATTTCGGGCACGAGGCTGTGTAACATGTGCAAACAACGATCCAAAATCCAAATGAAAACAAAGTCATCCCAGTGCCTGAGGATTTCTAAGCAGAAGATCTTGAATAGAATCATAAGCACATTCAACAGTACAAGTTATATTGTCCAGTGAGACAGAGATACACACTGCCCTCTGCTGGAACCACAGTGTCTCAATAACAGGTACTACTGTGGGTATATCAAAATACAACATTTCTGCTCTACTTTTTGTTGATAAATTTTGTGAAAATTTAAATAAAAGATTTAGGTCTACATCTGTTTCTATACAGTCAAAAGTAAAATGAGTAAGTATAGTACCTACACAGCCTAAAGAGACACAAAATGGTTATCTCAATGAGGCTCGTCTGATCTTGAATTGGTAAGAGACACAAATGTGCAGAGAGCAGAAGCGGCATTCAATTGAAGATAGCGGCTGTGCCCTTTGATCCCCAGTTTCCCCTACATGTTTTCCCTGTGATACTCTCGACACAAATACACACAAACACACACACAGACACAGGCAGACACCACTGCACAGGAAATGTTTGTTGTCTTTACATTTCCAAAAGCCCTTATGGGGAAGCAATGCTGACACAGACACTTTTAACTTTCAAGTGAGTGAGTGAAACGGTCAAATCAGCAACATGGACCATCCTGCCTCGTCCCTGTTGCCAACCCCCCCACAGTAAAATACTCTCTCTCACAAAAGAACAAAATACTACTGTAACATTTCATGGTGACGGTATCCTTGGAAATCAGGTTTATGTGTTTACACTGTCACTATGGAAAGAACACTGGTGCTGAATCCTGTTCTTATGACAGAATATTCCTCAAGTACTGCACTGATTGAGTCATATCTTTATTAATTTTGAACAAAAATCAATGACACACACCGCAGGCATAAAGTGGGCGTGGGGTGGGGGGCTGGGTCATATTTCTCTCTATCCTTAACAAAATGTCAAAATGATAGTATATTAATAGTCATGGTAAATCCAATAATACTGCATGTGCTACTCACTTTATCTGATGTGTGTTTAAAGATTTAATTTTGAAATCACTACCCATCTCTTTTTGAGAAAATTATAATTTCCTGATGTTCATCATTCAGGATCCAGTCTCCAGAAGTGTTTCATTTAATCAGCGAGGACTACAGGCTCCTACTTTGTGCTATTAATATTTTTGCAAGAGTGCATGTCACTATTATCAAAATAGATTAAGCTGCGTGGTTTTAAAAAAGAAGCCCGTCCCTTTGCTTTGGCAGAATGGCTCCTGAAAAAATGTCACTCTGCAGCAAGCTTTAAAATTCTGTGCACCTACAGAGCGCATTAAAACGCTGCAATAAACTGCAAAGGGCACCTTGTTATGTTGTGCTCCAAGCAGGAAGACAGCAAAGACACAGTTAGTGGACAAACACAGGGTGGGATTTCCTCTCCTCCTGACTGGCTCCTGCCTTACATTGTCCATTTTCAGATGCTGGCCAAGTTCAGCTTGCCAAGGAGAATAACAAAATGCGTCTGTCATGAAACCACACACAAACACAGACACATACACAAACTCAAACAAAATGCATGCTTTCGCTCACACACACACACACACACACACACACACACATCGTGACTACGGGTCCTAATGATTTATTAGTGTTCCATTATCATAAACCAATTCTAACATCATGATTATTCATGAATTCATTTTTACACATATGACATATGGAACTACTGGAAAGTGGTTGGAATACTGTACGTGCTGTGTGTGAGAGCAGCAGGGGTGGAAGTAATGACTCACATTTACTCTCGTTAGTGTACCAAAGTCATTTTTTGTGTACTTGTACTTTTTGGAGTATTTCTAAAAATCAGCAATTTTGCTCTTAAGTCATTTTTAACTCAAATCGAAATTGTTACAGAGCAAAAACAAAAGTCACACGATTATGATGATTAACTGTGTGAAAATGCAATGAAAAGAGCCAACTCTGCAGCTGCAGCAGAGAAGAAGCTGCTGGTGAGTCTGCAGCATCGTGGTCTGTGGCCACTGGAGGAGCTCCGTGTTCAGAGAGGAACTGCTCTCAGCTCATGGTCTAAATGTTTACAGTCAGTGATCAAGGGTCAGGGGGTCCGAGGGTGTCAATATGCAGCCACGGTTAAGATTAGCATTAACTTGGCATAGATTAAAAAAAAAGAAAAAAAAAAGAGGTGACATCCAGAGCTCACAGAGTAACGTTCAGACAGGTGTGTGCAACAAATGACCGATTGTTGTAACTCACTGTACAGAGGAGAGTTACACTCTCGTTCATTATACATACTTGGGACGTAAAGTGAATGACAAAGTTCTTTGAATTGAACTGAATTGAAATTGAAATGAATAATCGTTTGAAAAAAAAAAGATTATATTGAATGTGAAGCAGGTCCTACTACATACTGAAATATAGTCATTGCTGTTGAAATAACTATTACACGTAATATCTTAAAAGCTTTCCAACTAAAATCAGCCTGGTTTTAACTTAGATGTCTACAAGTCTTTTTCAGCTGCAAAAAACCAAGTCAATGCCTCCTGACACATAAAGCAAAACTCAGTCTGTCAGTATTTTCAGATTTCACTTGCTAACTCTGAGTCCCAGGAATATTTAGTCAGTCCATGAAAACTTGCATTGCCTTTTTCTTCAGCAACAAATCATAAACAGAAGCAAAGTGTAATGTCACTGGGATGTAATGTCTTTAAATGTTCCTTAAATAATGACTGGGCCTCTGTCTTTGCAGAATATGTATATCACAGCAGGCAGAAAGCATATAGAAATAAATCTTATTTTAGCACAAGGACTTACACAAAATATTTTCAGTCAACAATGTCACTGTTGATGCACCACAGATTTTATATCCCTGTCATCATAAATTTGAAAGGTAACTTCTCCAGTTACAACAGACAGGTGAATGATTTTTTATTAAGTGGCTGACATTCACTTTTAAGACCAAGGTGACTTGAGGTGTGAGTAACTCCAGGATATCTGCTCCTCAGTTCATTTCAGTGTCGGCTGTCAGCGGCATGTTTTCCCTGTTTGTGGGATCCTGCTGTGCCTGGTCCATGTTTGTCAGTATGTAGTGTGTACAAACTGTGCACTGTGTGAGCTGACAGTAAGTCACTGCAGCACGTCAACCAAGACAAATACTTGCACTGCACTGTACACAAGAATTTGAATGTCTCTGATTTTTTTTTTAATTAAAGGGTTTGAACAGTACTGCAGATTTCTATGATACCACAAATCCCATTGCGATTACTTTACTTAACATTCATTGCATTTATTATATCCTGTTAATTGCAATTCAGTGTACAAATAAATGTGTCAAGCTTAAAATGTGTCTGTTATTAAAGCTGCAATATTAACACAAGTTAAAATGACTAAGTGATGTTAAAAAAAAAGTCTAATGTGCCGAATGCAGTGAGAAATGAAGAAACACTGCAGCTCTGTGCAGCTGTTAGCCTCTTTTAGCTCAGTGTTAGGGTTCTCTATTCACACGTAGACTGAAATGGTTGAGTCACACCACTCTCATTAATCCCCTTATATAAAACCATAGTTAGCCGCTTCCCTTAAAATGCTCACTTTTTGCTACATGTCATTTAAAACTGATCATATGTGCATTTCTGCAACATTGACATGATAAATAGAAAACTTGTGATGGGCGGTAATCATTCCTTTGATATTTAACAGAATTAATTCAGTACGTTGAGAAATAATTGAAACATAACTGATTTGTTTGTTACACCCTTGGTATTTCTCACAGCTGCAATTCACATGATAACCCGTGGTCATTCTCTTCAGACCGCACAGTATGTGTAGAGTCAAAGTTTTAATTAAGCCTATACAAATTTAACCCAGACACACTGATGCATCTATTTAACATGGCAAATAAAGTGGCTGTAAAGTGACTGAGGGAGCTGGAGGCTAACTGACTGTCCACAGTCTGAGCTGATTGATTAATGGCTTCACCAGTAGCGACTTGAGTCCACTGCAGTCCCGCGAGACAGCGGTTAATTAAAGACACTTAACAAACAATTAACACTGTGAACCAAATTCCCACCACTGACACCGTTATATAAGACAGAGAAGGCAGAGGAGGTGAGCTCCTTGTACACAGAGAAACGCTGAAGATGTAAACATTCATACATAATATTTGAGCTTTATATTCGTAAGGAAAAACTATTAAATTCTGAATATATTCAAAACCTTGAGTTACTGACTAATGTCCAAGTGTGATTTGTGAATAGACAAATGCTAAGTAGATGAAGCATTTTGTGAACGTTGATTATTTCAGTTTGCAAAACTGGCCACTAGAGGGCTTTGCCACTTGAAAGTTAACGTGTCCTCTCAGGTCACTGGCTGGCTCGCTTCACGTGTACCATAATGCTCCCTAACAACAGATCTAAATATGGTTTCTCATTTGCGCTCATCACACCGACACTTGCTATTTCAGACGGAGCATACAACCAGCGGCTAATACGGTTAGCATGGCTTAGCACACAGACAACAAATGTCTCGCTGCCAAATCTGTCACACCTGCAAAGACGCAGACCTACATTTTGACTTGTCTTAGCAGGAAAAGCACATGTGAAACAAATTTTGTTGACCAAGGCTCAGTTTCATCAAGTGTCCCAGTAAGCTATGCCAGTGAGCCAGCACGAACAATTCCAGGACCCAGAGCTGGCTCACCTAAATGGAATGCAGCTATTTTAAATGTTATCAATTACACGTATGCATTTCCTGCTGGGGTAAGCCAAAATGTCTGCTGTGAAAAAGTTCTATTGGAGTGCATTCGGTGGCTGCGCTCGTGGGGAATACTGACGTGAAGAAAGTCGCGAACTGAATGAATTTTGTCCAAAAGCTGAGGTGATAATACATGAACATGTGATGAATACAGGCAGTAGGGATGTGTCATCACATCCCTACTGCCTCTAAAGTGTTGCAATGCACAGCTTGTTCTACATGGTCTAAATGCTACTGCAGAGTTTACTTTTCCATTTCAGAAACACTTACCTAGAAGTCAGAGCATCTGCACACAAGTCAAGCTTCTACACCAGGTGCAAAAGGAAAATGACAAACAACGGACAGTACAAGTTATACACAGTATTGTAGTTATTGTTAGATTTGTAGATACTGTAGTGTACTCTGCACAGAATCTCAAGTATCCATGAATTCAGTTTAAAATGAAATCAACCATTAAAACCCACATGGTTTGAATGGTTCTGAACACTATTTTCTCTTAATGTGAACTGTACAGTATTAACAGGGTCATGGGTGTATTCTCCCGGGTACGTCAACATGTGGAGCATGGCGTTAACAGCGTCAGAGATAGAGGCTCAACTCCCACTGGAAACAAAACAACATGTATGCACTCTCAAGTCCATGAGGAGCTCAGCATGAAAGTGCCAGCCAAATGGCATATAAAAAAAAGAGGTAATCCCGGTCAGGATAGACAGTTACACAATGCACAGTGGATGATGTGATGTGACTGTTTGAGGAAATTCAAGGTCACAGGAATGCAGAGTCCCCCCCCCCCCACCCCAACGTGGCTCTGAACTTTGCAAGGATTCGGGACTATAAAGCTTCTGTTCTACAATGGCCAATTAAAAATACAAGATAAGGGGAAGGGGGGTTCAAAAGGCTAATAGTGTGTCTTTATGTGAAGTGTTCCAATTACAAGCACCTTGATTTAATTTTATGATGTAGGAACTGAGTAGTAAAAGAAGACAAAGAAAAGTTCAACCTACTGAAAGCCTACGGTGTGGAAGAAAACCTGTCTGTCTCTTTTTATTTTATACCATATCAAATGACATTATATATGATTTGTCATATTTTTATATTTTGCACATTTTTACCACAGACACAGCTAATAGTTCCTTTCACTATCCATTAACTATTCATTACTTTTTATAAATTGATCAAAATTTAAATGTCAGAAAATACTGAAAAAATGTCTCTCACAAGTTCCCAGAGCTTGGGGTAACATCTTAAAATTTCAAAACCCAAAGATACTCAGTTTACATAGATATAAAACAGAGAAAAGCCACAAATCTTGACATTTAGAAAGCAGGAGGCAGCTAATGTTTAACTTTTTTGCTTGATAAGTAACTTGTGTGATGTCGAAATGATGATAAAATTGAACACATTATAGATACAGTTCGAAAATATTGATGATGGGTGTAGCTTATTCTACTGTTTCGTGTATTTTAGCATGTTCTAAATGCCTCAAATGTACAATGAGGCCGTACATCCAGACAAAGACATTTTTAGGATGCCACATTTCACTGTTTGTTTGATTTAAAGCTGCATGTTTACATGTGTTTTGGCACCGATGACACTGTTTACTCTGCTTGTGTGTTCAGCACTTCTGCTATCCATGTATTATGAGTTCAGCTGTGTTCCTCACACATCTCCTGACATATCATTACATGTCTTGTAAGAATGCCAGGGATACAACTAACAATATTTCTCTTTACTGTTTATTCTGCTGATATCACTTTTTTTTTAAATTTATCAATTAATTGTATGAAGAGTGAATAGTATGATCACAGTTTCCTAAGGCCTGAGGTGATGTCTTCATATTGATTGTGTTGTCACACCAACAACCCAAAATCCAAAAATATCACATAAGAAAAGTAAATTGTCACGAATGCCAACTGTGAACACTTTGAATTTTTTGTTTGAAAGAAGACTTCCTTGATTAATCGATTACCAAAACAGCTGCTGATTATTTTTCTGCTGATTTACTAACCGATTAATTGACTCCAATGTCAAAGCAAAACCTTTGAGACAATGTGAACTGACCCTAGGTTATGCAAGGAGGAAATGGCACCAAAACTGCCATACACCTTCTTTAATGACATTTTTCCACTCTGTGGTAAAATAACATTAAAAAAAGAAAAAAATAGCCGCACTGTATAACGGAGGATGGTTTTCCTGGATGAAGTCTCGTTTCTGCCCTGCCTAATTTTCCTCTTTAGTAAATTGGCCCTCCTCCGGTGCAGTCTGTGTGTCCCATTTAATTACGAAGTCTCTCTCACACTCTCTTTATCTTTCTCTGCCTTTCACACACACACACACACACTCACACGGTGCGGTTAACTAACACTGTACCCGCTGTCAAACAAAGCTAACTTAACTGTTTCGGGCGGCAAGTGGTCGGTTTATCAGTTTACAGCATGAAGAGTTGAAGGGGGGATAAAAATAAGTGTTTTCACAACTAAAACACAAGTATCGGGACAGTTTACATGTGTGACAACCCGTCAACAAGAAATTTAAAACAGTAACTAAGATGCATCTTACCTCTAGTAAATCGATTTACTGACACCTCCGTCACCTCTCCATCGTCCTTCACAGTTTTCATAATGTTCCCGGGGCTCCAGAAAGCGTCGGGATATCTTCTCTCAGCGGCTCCTGTCTGTTTCCACGGGAAACGAGTAAAAACAGAGGTTATTGATTTTGTTCTGTCCGGTCGCTACATTAAAGAAAAAAGTATCGATGGTGTCACTAAGTAATCAACCGTCACCGCCAGGTGTAACTGACAGCACGCGCCCGCCGAGTGCCTCAACCGGCGACCCCGCCCACCGCTCGCTGCAGGCACGAGACCGTGTACTTGTGAACAGCAAGTGTCCAGTTTGACAGGAAGCTGGGAGAGTGAGTGTGCCACCTGCCACCAGGTGCCGTGTCTCCACACTGCAGCGCCCATACTCAGGTAAAGGTGCAATCCGTTATTAAAATGTTCCAACCAACAAACTCAAACTAAATTTATTTACTGACCGATGGCTCTGGAAATAAATGGACTGGAACTAGAAAACCACTGAATCCAATATCAGACTAAAGGTTTTTCTTTTTTTAAAATCAGTTATGATTATGAAGAAAAAAATCTGAGTTAAAATAAAACATAAAAAGTAAGCTGATGATTTTTTTTTTCCAAAATAGAGATACTGTAGGTAAAGTGGGCACTTACATTGCATTTGTTTTCATAACCATTACCAGACATTTTAAATATGTCACAAAAAAAATCAAAGATCACAGGAAATATAAAGATAACTTGGTGTAACGAGATTTTTCTTTTCTGTTTTCCTTTTCTGTTAATCATCTTGTGACCCATTTCATTTGTCTTGTGACCCTTTGTGAGAGTCTTTACCCTGAGCTGGAAACAAATACGAAGATACAACTTATAATGCAGAATTTCATCTACAGTTCATATTATTTAATTATGGATATGCTGTACTTGTAATTTATAGGGTCAAACGTTTAGAGATGCAGCCTATTGTGTTGATTTCAAAGGAAACTGTTCCGAAAAGCCAGCACAACAGCAACACGAGCTTAACTCGACTAAAAACCTTCCTGTTAAAGTACTATATGGAGGAAAGTGGTTTTAAAGGCTACATGAAGTATCTCAACGGGTAAAGTAAGATTCTGTTTGACTTGACTATTGCGAAACCCACATGGGTTCTATAATTATTTCATGCCAAGAACTCTCAGGTAGGCTTGCTTTGCACAGCACACCTTTATTAGAACACCTTCACAAAACTTGTATGCCAGAGACCCTTTCTGACCAAGCATTTCTTGGTATCTCTAAGTGGGAGTCAAACCTTCGAAAACAGCACCTTTCAATTTTTTTCTCACCTTTGCTGTAAAAACAAACAGTCCAAACTCAGAATCCTTCGGTTTTAATGGACTCAGTCTGTATCTCCAGCTGCCGCATCAACACAGCACTGCTACAATAGTGACTAAATCAGCTTCTTATCATCTAAAAATAGTTAGAACCAGAGGTCTCATGTCCACGTGAGATTTAGAGAAACTCATTCATGCCGTCATCTCCAGCAGGGTGCAATGCTCTCCTGTTCTTGATCTTGCCAAAAAAAGACAGCAGCAACACATTTCGGCTGCTGTTGCTACAATAATGAGAAGACAATGGAGATCATCACACCAGCTCCAGAGTCCTAAAATAGATTTTAAAGTGCTTTTATCGGTTTATGAATCAGATAACCGCCAAAGACCAAAATATGTTGCTGATATGTTTGAAGAATATGGACCCAGTGGGTCCCTTAGATCTCGAGGAAGCAGTTTTCTTTTGCCTCCAGTCACAAGCAAACACAGTGAGGGTGTATTTACCTGCCATGCTGCACACACCAGGGGCCACCTGATGATACACCTGAACTTTAGCCACTTTCAAGTCCAGATTTCAAGTCACCATATTTTTTCCATTCCTTTGATCGATTTCCTCCACTGCGCTTTTACACCGTTTACTTTTTGCTTGAAACTACATACAGCAGAGAAGCTCAAAGTTCATTCTTGGCCTTGGAAATGGTGATTGAACAAAAAGGTCTTAACTCAAGATCAAGTTACTTGCTTTTTCCTCCCACAGCTTTCAGCCATAGGCCATCATCTTCCTCTGTGCTCATGCAGTATGGAACTGCATGGAACCATGGAGGATGAAAGCTGTGGAAAAAGCTAAGGGAAGGTGTTTTTATATTTACTAAACAGTAAGTATAAAAACATCTACATTAATGTAGATGTTTGTCTAACTGCCGAATGGTTTTTATCCCAGTAGGAAAATTCTGAATCTGTATGTAATGAACACTGTAATGAAAATACAGAAAACCTTTAACTTACAATGATGTAAATGTTCTGGTGATACAGGTTTTCAGAATCTCATCCGTCACTCTGGTAACCCATCTTCATCTCATGATGAAATAGTGTGGTTATTGGTGAATTTTGGGGTAAAATAGAAGGAGACGTCTAAAGCTCACAAACCCAAAAGGGAACAGAAATCTCTATTTTCTCACCATAAGAAATTCAGTAGTGCCTGGAAGCCGATTAACATCATTCCTATTCAGCCTGCAGCCTTCATTCTCTGCCATCAATACTTCACATCTCCCCTCCATGTGTCTCACCTCTCTTTGAGCTGGAGAGACCCCCCCCCCCCACCACCACCACCACTACCACCACTTCGCCTTCTCTGCTCTCCCTAATAAGCCTGGGCGAGATTCCTTTGCTGACAGCTGTTCCAGATGGCATTATTACTCCACGGTTTCACAGTGCTTGGCTCAGGATCCACCACCGGCGGAGGTGGCTGTCCCTCTGCCATGCCCACACGTCAATATCAACAGCAACATATGACAGCGTTACGTAATACTGTATCTGCTGGGTGGTATGTTGCGGTGATTGCCCGGCTATTTCTCCTTTTTTCTCCTCATTTTTTTGTATTGGTAAAATTTGACAAAAGCCGGGTTCAAGTTACTTTCCTCTCTGCAGTATTTATGTGGTGTGTGTACATACAGAAAAGCCCTGGAGATGACAGTTACAGTGTTGACTCTACGGTAAAGGTGAGAAAACCTTGATGCTCTCAGCTCCCTCCGGACGGAAACAGCCTGAGGAAATACTTGAAAGGCCCAGAACTGGATGAGCTGTAAAGTTCAAAGCACCTGTGGTGTACATGGAAGATAATACCCTGGACTGTGCTTTGACTGCACATTTCCGTGTTTCTACTCCTGCATTTCTCTGTTTAGCTCAGTTTAACCAGTCGACTCCAAACAAATGCTAAAATTGCACCGTATGCGGTGGATGTGTAAATAGGCAACTGTTTGCTCTCTTGGTCACCGTCTGTTTCCATAATGTGGAAATATGTCGGTGTTTACAGCTTGTTCCTGCTGCTCCCAGGTGGCCCCATAAAATTTTAATTTATCTTTCAGATGAGTTTTTCCTTTCCTTCTTAATAAACTTATGTTGTATTGTATGAATTGTATTGCGACACTCCAAGTGATTCTGGCCTGTTCAATTAAACCAGATCTGACTTTCTGTCAATGCAACTGAGATGGAGTAAACTGTGTATTCCTGCGTGTGTGTGACAGAAACAGTGTGTGTGGTTGATGTTAACGTGGGCGTTATTGTATGCCAGGCTCTTCGTAAACCCTTCTGTCCCTTTCTTTGAACGGCCAGCTCTTCGCTGAATCTGACCCCTTCGTGGCACCCAACATGTGCTCACACGCCAGCCTTCCCAAACCCACCTGCCGCTCCACCTGCCCATGGACAACATATACAAACGCACACATTCACAATACATACGGAACCATGCCGACATGCACCACCTGACACCCACACATTCACACTCAAGTTCACACGCACTCGTGTGCCCAGATATGCTGCGGTGCGTATGCACTGATTAGCAAATGCATGTACAGAATACACACAATCAGAACATACATCTGTAAGCAACAGACTGTCACACACACTTACAAATACACACAAACAGACGTCACACTCCTCAGTTGGGGCTTACTCCATTGGCTGGTCTTAACTGCTTTGTAGTATTTTTAGGTCTGTTATTCTGGGGCCTGTCCTGGCAGGCCACTGGGAGAGTATATAAGCCTCCCCCTGCAAGTGGGGACCACTGAGAACGCACAGTGGAAACATCTCTGCCCGACTCTCCAGCAAACATCCAGCAGGCATTTTAAATCCTCTCAGGGTAAGTAAAAGCCTCAGTGACTGTTAGGGATGTAGCGACGGCTGAACCTACATAGAATGGCTTCAACCACCTTCTCTTTTGTGAGTGTAAATCTGACATAAATCAGCATTTGGAGTGTGTAGAGTTTTAATAAACACAAACGGTATCAGTGATGCAGAGAGGTAAAAATACAATATGATCATTTTTTAAAATTCTGAAATATTATTCTGAAAAAATGGTATTATTTGTCAAGATTTTATTTTATGACTGGGCTTGGATTTATTCCAACATGAGGGGGCATACCTTACAATATCCTTTATGGCCTTTAGTTGCACTCTAGGAAGGTTGGAGGTCAGGGTCAGCAGCAGCACGGTGCCCACAGGGCTGACGGGACTTAGTGGTCTTCTGAAGGACACTTGAGCAGGGCGAACGCTTGCCCTGGCTTCAGCCTGGGTCAACTGGTTGAAGGACGCTTAGTGTCTCCACTGTGCCAACCTGCTGTTCCTTCAAGAGACAGATTACTAAAACTTTTGGTCAAAATATGTTCACATGTTGCTTATTTTGAAGACATGTTGAATATGGTCATCGATCGACAGGTTAATCACATACAGGAAGTTATAAGGTCATTCTAATCTGGTGAAGACTTTGACTTTCTTTGCGCTGTTAGCTGTGACAGTGACTAATGAGTCCAACCTTTGCGTTAATTTATGGTCATGAATAGACATCATATAATTACCAATTCATCACTGTCTTACACAGAATGTACTGTATGGAATATACTTTCTGTTTTAGTCGGTGCAGCATGTGCAATAGTGCTAAGAATCCTTTGTGATGGGTTCCCACAGCAGCCATGTGTCTCATGTGAAGCTATTGAACAAAGTACTGAAGTCTTACCTGCTCACAGGATTAAGCTAAAAATAGGAGAAGGAAAATGGCTACTGTCTTTTGAACAGTATCTGTCTTTTCTCTGGTTAGGACACCATGCTTCCGGCATAATGTCAGCTGAAGTTGCAATTCAGAAGTTCTCCTTCCCCTTCTCCTGTGCTGCACGCCTTTCTCAGCAAGATGAGGTGACCCAGAAGGGATGCATACAGGTGAAGGCCCTGGAGCTTCATGGCCTTCAGGAGAATCCTATTTTAAGCAAACAAAGCCCTGTTACAGTGACAGGAGCTCTAGTGCATAAAGAAAATCAGGCCCAGGAGAATTCAGTGCCTTCTCCTGGAGGAGACAGGGCAGCTGCCCAGGTACTGGTCTGTGCTGAAGCTTCCCAGAGTGCTGTGCTCTCCAGGCAAAGTATGCTTGAGAAACTGATGGTGGAGAGTGATGATCAGCGTCCCGCAGCAAAGAGACAACTGTCATCTGAAAGCGCAGCCAGGACCATCTCTGTGGTGAAGAAGAGTGCAGTGAGGAAGGAGGCAGAAGAACAGAGGCACCTGAAACCGAAAGCACACCTGGGACTAAAGGTGACACCATTCTCTGCAGCTACAGGGAAGAGGAAACGTCGAAAGGACCTTTTCACCAACTCTGATGTTTTCCACAGGCTTGATGCACATGTTATCAGGGCGGGAGCAGAGGTGAGGGCACAATCTTTATGCTCAGCAGTGGCTAACACCACCCTGCTTCCAGTACCAGTTTATAGCCAGTCACATTTTCACTTCATCCACACTAAAGATCTCAGAACAAAGATGTTGATGTCAGAATAACCTGGCCAGGCAATCCAAATAAGAAATAAGAGGACATCTGCAGCAGGATAAAACAGAACAACAACACACATGAGTCCTTGTGTTCCTGAGCTCTGCAGGAAAAACACTGAGGAATGATAACATCTACTCATCTACTGCAATAAAACCATAACAAATACCGTAGCTCTCAGGTAGCACTCACAACCTTGAGCATGGATGGTAACCTGGTTTGTTCAATTCACCGAGTCACACTGAAAAATGCTGGCAAATAGGATGATGCAGTAAGATGATAGGAAAAAAAAAAGAAAAACTCTCTGGTTTACGTAACGTTTTTGATGCTGGCTGAATGTGAAAACATGAAGACTCCATCTTATACTTCAAGCACCTATGAAAAACTATTCTGTCTTTGTGCGTTGCAGCTGAAGGAAAAGTGTGTGTATGATGTGAAGACAATAGTACAGAGCATCACACAAGGGGCCAGAAATGAGCTGGAGAGGCTTCGTGCCATCTGGGTCTGGTTGTGCCACAACATTGGTGGGTTTACGAACTGTACTGTAAACCCATGATGCGTTATGTAACACACAAATATGGATTTTAGGATTGCTAGTTATTTGTGTTAAAGAGCAGATGTCACATTCATACCTTGTTTTGGAATAAAAGGAATGTTGTCTTCATAGAATACGACGTGAACGGATACCTTGGCCGCTCAGAGAAGTTGAGCTCCCCGGAGGAGGTGATAGCAGCTGGTCGGGGTGTGTGCTGCGGCTACTCCAACCTCTGTACAGAGATGTGCAGGTAAACACAGCAAAACTAAAAACTTTATGTCTTTAAATGAATTAGACAAGAGGGAAAATGGCCTTTCCTCAAAACACCATAAATCATATATATATGTACTGTACATTACTGGTGGTCATTTTCCAAACCACTTTCCAGGCACCTATGTTTTTCATGCTCCAGTTTTCCAGCTAGTTTCAAACCTTGTCTGTCAGCTGAGCAGGTGGTATAAAATGGGTTTACTTCCAGCTGCAGCTGAAATGAGGTTGTTGTGTGTTCATCGCTAAATTGACCTCTATTGTAAAACGTATAGCATTCACTCATTCATTTTTCCATGTTGAAAGAATAAAAATACAACCCCACAAACTTAGTGCAAACCGAGAAAGACACGCAGCACAAATTGACTCCACATTGCAAAGCATTTCTTTTTCATTCGTCTTGATGTCAGTATACACTCAAACACAGTGAGTGCTCTTCCTACTCCCGTGCTGCCATCCATTCATTTAGTGCTGTGCTGCATTGTACTTGCTTGGTGAAGCTCAACATTTCCAGTATAAATGACATGCAGTGAATCGACTGAATTCAAGACCTACAGTACAAACTAAAACCTTGGACTTGAGTTTAAAGACAAAAAACCAAAGGCAGTGAACATGCTCTGTTTGTATTTACAGAGAGGCGGGCATCGAGTGCCAAGAAGTGCCGGGCCACAGTAAGGGCATCGGGTACCGTCAGGGCCAGAGCCTCAAAGATGTGAAATCTGATCACCTGTGGAACGCTGTGCTTCTAGGAGGACAGTGGTTCCTGTTGGACGCCTGCTGGGGAGCAGGACGAGTAGATATGGACAACGAAAGCTTCGTCAAAAGGTGTGAACATGTTTCTATCCAAACTGGGAATTTGAGGCCGAATCTGAGCAATTCGCTTTTTTTAAAAATTTTTTATTGAAAACAGTTCTATAAAAACACCACATCACTGCAACCATGACAAGTTTGTCAGTTTGCCCCTTTGTTTGTTTTCATGCACCCACAACCAGCAGCGAGTTGAGTCTCAAACCAATCTGCTCTCTCCATCTGTTGCCTCCAAGGTTCGATGATTTCTATTTCTTAACGGACCCAGAGGAGCTGATAGATTCGCACTTCCCCGATGAGGCGAAATGGCAGCTCCTGGACAGGCCCATACCCCTGGAGGAGTTTGAGAGGAGGGTCTTTAAGACCTCAGCCTTCTTCAACATGGGGCTCAGGCTGATTCAGCCACATCACTTTTACGTCGTCACAGGTCTGCCCTCAGTTTGGTTGATTTTACAAAGCAGTGCAGACGTATCAACTGTACCATTCAAATATTTTGAAAATGTTTAAAAGAAATCTAAGATTTATTCATCTTATGGAATTTAAATTTCACCAGAACAATGTTTCCAATCAATGTCCCCTTTCTCTCTTTCCAGTAAAAGAAACGGATTAAAATTATTTTTAAAATTGCCTTTTGATTTCCTCCACAGATGAAGGCGAGGCCAACGTGTCCCTCGGTTTCTCCAGACCTACCACTTTTACCTATGAGATCACACAGCACCAGGACCTCCTCCACTGTGGAGCTTCAGAGCAGAGGGAGTCCACCAACTCCTCCTTTGGCCTCCTGACTGTCTCCCATCGTAGTATGAAGCTGCAGCTCCTGCCTCCTGCAAGCGGCACATATGATGTGAAGGTTTTTGCCAGACCTGAAGCAGCCACCACACCTCTGGTCTGGGTCTGCTCCTTCACAGTCGAGTGTCAGAAGCCTCGGGCCATGGAGGAGATCCCGGAGAACCCCTTTTTGTCTTGGGGCCTGCAGCCTGTGGCAGGATCTCTGGGCATTGCAGGCAGCAGCCAGGGCAGCGAGGTTGCTGAGGTGGAAGAAGGTGTCTTTGAGTTGGTGCTGAAGACGTCCAGGCCTCTGATGGTGCTGTGTGAACTGGTCCACCCAGAGCTGGACACTGCTGTTGCCAAGCGCTGCCTCGCTACTCAGATTCAACCAGATGCTCTGACCTGCCACGTCCTGTGCTCCTTCCGTGGCTTCTACCGACTGTCAGTGTTTGTGAGGGACTATGAGAAAACAGAAGTCAAGTTCCAAAATGCTGCAAACTTCCTGTTGCACTGCAAAGGGAAGGTGGTCGGACTGGATGAGCTCTTCCCTCCTAACTTGGGCTCGGTGTGTGGTCCCGGGACCCGCACGTTGGAGGTGGGGCTGTCCAAATTCAGCCACACAACGGCACTGGTGAGCACGCAGCAAGGCAAGTGTAACATCACCTTCCACAACCAGCAGGACCTTGAACTTCACACTGTGCTCAGCAGAGAAGAGAACAAAACAGCAGATGTTCCGCTTTCACGCCACCTCTTCTGCACACACACAGACACCAAGGTGACGGTGAGCATCAGCCTACCTGAAGCTGGGGTGTATCGGCTGGGCCTGTACGCCAGGATCGCCCCTGGTGGAGATTTCAACCCCATGTGTGACTTTGTTCTGAGGAACAGCTGTGATCAGCCGGGGTCTCCATTCCCCTGCGTCTACTCAGCCTGGAGGAAGGGCTGTGTGCTCTTTGAGCCTCGCGTGGGCCTGCTGGAGCCCCTCTCCTGGGTCCGCTTCAGGGTGAGAGTCCCTGGGGCCCAGAGGGTGAGTGTGGTGGGAGAGACGCGTACTGATCTGAAACTGAACAAGAGCAGAGTCTGGGAGGGTGAGGTTTTCAGTGGAAATGGTCTCCAACAACTGAAACTGGCCGCCTCCTCAGGGGAGTCCAGTGACTTGGCTGTTCTGATGACCTTTGACATCAAACAGTTGGAGAGAGAAGTGTGAAATCAAAAGGGTGGCAGAGACCAGATGGATAGTTCTCCGAATATAACTGGTTACTGCCTGATGAAGTTACTGATATGAACTAATGCAAATCAGACGGGGGTTAAAAATGCAATAATAATTCAAATAATTCAAACTGTCAGACTTAAGCTTTCAGGAGCAACTGCATCAACATAACACAGCTCACTACCAGTCATAATAAGGTGGATGAAAATGAATTTTGATCCTGTGAATCCCTGTAGCAATGAAGTGATACAAATGCCAAATATCAAACTTACCTGGCATGTTGTTGGTTCTTTTGAAAACTATTTTTTGAGCCAGGTAGTATTCAGTATTAAAAAAAAAAAAAATTGATTGAGAAGATTGACAATGGTGCTCAGCTGTGGTGCTAAGCCATTATATCATACTGATCAGGAGTGCATTTGTGGCTTATAATGTTATGGGCAACTAAATCTGTACTGTAAAAATGATTGTCAAAACGTGTGCAATAAAAATATACTGTGAAAACTATACCTAAATCTGGACTTTTTTTGTCACAGTAACAGTACTGACCATGTAATAGAGGCCCATCAATTATCTTTAAACCTTTGTTTTAGTTTAACTTTAAATTATTAAAATGGGGAATGCCGTTAAGGGTTAAGGCACCTAACCATCAGCAAAATGTCCAGAAATAGATGACAACATTTTTATTGTTATCTATACAACACATGCCTACTGCTGGCTCCACACTCAACCAAGTGGAAACCCACTTGAACTTAACAGAAAAAATGTTCACTTTAAGTTTTCAGAGATCTTTCTGGAGCTGTCACACACTTTCATTTATTAATAAATAAATAAATAAATAAAAAAGACAAGTGTCCCACAATCCCACTTAGCAGAAGTGAGCAACTCCAGGACCGTACAGTGCACTATTGTTGCAGTGACCTGGACCCGCTCTGCAGGATTTGGCAGACGCCAGTGAGAGTGTTGAGTGTTTACATGTGGCTGTCATAATAGCCCACAAATAGCCTGCGCTCACTGCCTCAGTAAAAATACAACAATAGAGGGGTGGGGAGGAGAAAAAGGGCGGTTAATGGTGCAAGTGATATGGTAAGAGTGTGTTTTAAGTGTATGTGGGCGGGAGGAGTCTTGCCTTGAGTCGCTGGGGAGAAACTGGCGGCGCAGTGGTGGCAGGAGAGAGGCAAGGAAACGCTGATGTCAGAGGTTAGCCATGTGGAGGACTGTATCTGCCTGGCAACAATACAAGGACACACACACACACACGCACACACACGCACACACACGCACACACACACACACACACACACACACACAGACTTTCTTCCTTTCTTCTAAACACACAGCATGAGGAAATGGAGGGCTAAAACTGTGCTACATGTATGTGGGCCAGGATTCCTCACATTCTCCTCGCACTGTTTCAGTTAATAGCTAAACCACAAAACACACACACAAGCTTTAACACACTCTGCAGACAGTTTCTCTTTAGTCTACCTCTCTAAATACCAGCAACAGACCTCCCCGCCTCAGTCGGTGCTGATACAGGGTTTGGATGCACAGAGTGAATTCATGTTGTCTCATCAAGTGACAAATCCACTACTATGCTGAACTGCCTGGCTGCTGACATCTGAGAGCAAAACAGTTGCCACACAAGCAAGCAAGTACAGCAACAGAATGTACCTCTGAATATACTTTTAAGTGAAATTTAAATGACTAAACATTGCATTAAGTTCTAAAAGAACAAACATTGATCAACCATATAAATATTTAATGGATTACGAGGTGCAATAAATACAACAATTAGATTATAAAAGCATCAGTCACAGGAAAAAAACAGAAGTTACAGTAGTTTAGTGCAAATGCAGCTCAGTTTTGCTCACTTCTGTGAACATCCCCAAAACAAAATGTGGAATTCAGTTTGGCACTTTTGAAGTTAGTTTGTTTTGCTTCTCATCACAACAGACCATAAGAAGTTTTTTTTTTCCTTTTACTTTGGACGGTCTGTAGATAGGGGAAAAGAAATGAGCCCTTTGCTTTTTTCCCCCCAGATCTAATTCTGTCATCACGACATCAAACACCTCCCAACTTCAATCGTTAATGTTCCTTGATACGAATAACAACATCCTTTTTTTAATACACGGCTGTGTGGCCAGCGAGTACGTGGCTACAGACAGAAGATATTAACCACAATTTCACCCCCATCTTCTTCTATAACACTTGAGTTTGATAGGGCAAATATGTAATCTCAGGTATGGAAATAATAAGCACACCTGAGAAACTTCCTCTTGCTGTCTGTGAGGACTCTGGGGTGAAGAGCCTGTGATTCCCTTTTAACCTCGATAGGACAGAACAGCCCAAACAATTAGTATCAACAGTCCCCTGAGGGCTGGGAAATATTTGGTCAGTTAAAAATCCATTTCCAAGCCGCCTTTCTCCAATAAGCACAAAAATACCATAAAAATACCAACTTCTTCAAGAAGCGCATACATCCCACATTGTTGGACCTTTTGAACACTGGAGCCAGTCTCAAAACTAAAAAAGAACAAAACCCCCTCACACTGTGTGATCACAGTGCAGTATAAGAACGCCACGTTTCCACCTCTTCACATAAAACCAATTATCACCAAACTTTGTTTTTGTCCTATAACTGCAGCTACAAAATTGCTAGCATCGACATACAGGATGAAGACACCAGGGTGCTCGGTCTGCCAGAGAGCTGTGTAGAGGTCACACTGAGAGGCTCGTGGAGGGCTCTTTGGGCCCCCATTGTGCAATAAGTAGAGGTCACCCAACTTTAGTCACAAACTCAATCCTCATTTTTCTTGTCTGTTCTCTGATACAAAACATGAGGGCTTTGCATCCCAACTAGGGCTGAGCATAGAAACACAGAGAAACATTTCCATTTCCCAGTATTTTAGATATTATTGGTTTTAAAGGAACATGGACAAAGTGCAGCTTTGCTTTGAGCCTATGTACATTTCATTAAATAAATCAACTGTATTTGGTCTGTTACTAAAATAAACCAAAATAAACCACCAAGAAATGCACCACTGTGAACATAAATAATTGTTAAGTATCAGAACTATACTGGTTTCACTGTGATGCTCAGCCTATATTCCAACATCTTTTTGGTTAGTTTGCAGGAATACCTGAATCGTCCTGAGCCCTCCAGTGGCTTTCCCCTGTGTGACCTAATCTACTTTACCCTCTGGCTTAGTAAAAACACATCGCTTTAAAGAACAACTCCATGGATTCCTTTCACCAACACTGTTGAAGGACGGATCCTCGCCTGACAACACCTCCTCCCCCTGTGACAGGGAGAAGGATGGAGCTCTGAATGCAGCTTTAATCTCTGCTTTTTCTTAGCCGTAGCCAAGGCACTGCTGGATCAGAGAAACCTGACATCTCACAACCGATCAGATTCTCTTCGACTTTTTTTTTCTACAAAAAATTGCATCTGCTTTTGCCTTTTGTAGCTTGTGCAAGAAGAGACATTTTGCTTGCATCTAGAATGTTCAATTCACAGTCTTATAAAAATACTATTTGTTGTTTCGAGGTAATTCAAATTCTTAGCAGATATGTAAAATAAATGTGATCATTTCTTTGTTGTACCAGTTTGGTGAAAGGCATTTAGTCAGAATATATGATATCATATTCACATGACATCTCAACACATGCAAAATAGTATAGACATATTTGTAGTAGTAGTGGTGTATATGTGCGTGTGTGTGTGTACAAGTGTTAGTGGTAATTTGATTTAAATATCACAAACATCTTACATAACCCTCAACTCTTTAAGGACAATTGTTTGATCTCTTGGCCAGTAATGTTTTCAGTTACTCTGCTCTTCGACATGTGTAGCAGGTTTCAATCTGTGGCACCTTCAGTCTTCCATACATCAGCCTCACAGCTATTTCACTGTCACTCAAGGTAAGCCTCTGCAGTATTACATAACTACACAATGACAGCAACTGTTGCTCCAAACAGACGGCTTTAGAGTGCATCTCTGAATCGCTAAACAGAGGATCCAGCTTAAACAAGAGTTATCCTTTTGTCAGCAAAAGATTTATGTTACATATTGTCCTGCTCTTAAAAACAAGCAATGTAATCTGTTTGCATTTTCTACTATCAGTCATTTGTAAGCAGAGGTAATGCTTCCTCTTCAAGTAGCATCTCATTTTGAAACAAACCCTTCACTTGCTGTTAAGAACCTTTATGGTGTTATTTGAGATACAAACACTCAAAGCCAGTATCCAGCAGACCACAGAATACAAGCTGTGAGAGACCGAGAATTTAGCAGCTCATCTGTTTGCTCGGCTTTGTCCTTAAAGAGCTCTTTGAGGGGACTGTAAGTACAATATATAAACACACAAGGTACAATTGCACTTCTTTTATAAAGTGAAAGAGAAGGACTGAAGGAGAGAAGTTCATGGAATGAGTAACTTGGGGTAAGCTTCTCCTCTCCATGTGAACCCCTCTTTTGCCGCTATCTGGAACATGCCAGGGTAATACATGTTAGAGGCATACTTCTTTGCTATGTTATATGCTATTCTATGCCATGCGTTACTCTTCTAAAAGGCAGAAGACAGTGGCACATCTAGCTAAAGATGATATGGCTTGTTCAGATCTAAGTAGACTCTGCTGAGAGGACGGATGGGGCCAGCAGTGTCAGGCTTAGGATTAGTGTTATTTGAATCTGCACAGATACATACAGGCCATCTGGGGGAAAGTAATTTGCTAACAATATTATCATACTCCACTTATCTGCCAGCTGAAAACAAAATTATTGATTATTTCAATTTTACTGGCTGCTGACAGTGCTGTCAGACAGACATTTAAAACATGACATACCCAGCATTGTGAATGGTAACCCAAAATACACTGAGGTCACCAGTGATTTAAAAATATCTGTTTGGATGAGGATCAACAGCAGCGAATAATTGTTCACATCGCTAGTGAGCATTTCCCCCTCTGCTCCCTAATTCCCCTGAATTAGACTCTGGACTTAAAATATGCTCTTAGCAGAAACTCCCTTCCTCTCTTCTCTGACATGGTGAAAATCTCACAGTACTCATTACTGAGCACAGGCATTTTTTGGTTCAGTCCATAAAGACGCGTGTAATATACTGTACCATTGTAGTAGCAGTGGTATGTGCATGCCTCTATGAGCATTTAAATATTTCTTTGTCAGTATCAATTCACTCAAACTAGTTACACTGCTGACCCCATAATGAATGAAAGCTATCAAATCTCCAGAGACTGTAGCAGGGTTCCTACACATTTCTAACTTCCAAATTCTGTGCGTTTACCACACTTTTAGTTTGAAATGCTTGTTTGGTTATTTGGTTATAATGTACCCTAGTCTTATACCCAAATATGCAGCTGTACAAATGGCAATAACACAGGTTTTCCTCAAAGTTATAGACTTTCAAAACCTGTGTAGGAACCCTGATAGGAGGAAGACATGCATAGAACATTAGTGTGACACACGATCACAGAGCAAATAGTAGCATAACTACTCATTTAAACAGAACATAAAGTCTGATTCTCTGCAACATCACATCACTGATACAAAGCCTTATACCTTTCACTAAAGGCTCTACTCATGTTTACCCAAACCTAACCAAAGTTTCCCCAGATTATTTCATCTTCCCCTTGTCCTACCCAAATGTAGTGACCTAAAATATAAAATGTTCACACGAATGTATCAACAAATAAACATTTTGACCAAAGGAGTGATGTGTCTACCTGGTTTGTCACTGTTAACTAGCAGCATAATAATAAACAGGGTACAGTGAATGAAGGAAAAGTTTCTGGTGGACATGTAACCTCGGTGATTCAGCGTGTTTTCTTGACGGCCTCAGCTGTTTTATAACTACAACACTTATCTGCAGGGACTGAAGTCTGCTTTTTTGCACTTTCTTTAGATTCACTTTAGGAGTCTTAAAATAAAGCACTGAGGTGGTGTATAGCTATTTGATTAATGGCATCATTCATCAGTTGTCTGCAGCCAACAGGCTCTCCAGTGTTTACGGCTCTATGGCCAAGCACTCCCTCTGCTGCAGCACGGCATGGAGACAAGCTAACAGGTGGGCCATGGATTGGGTGACAACAGAGGAGGAGCGATTCTTGAGAAACCCCACCAGGGAGCCCACCAGAATCACACGGCTATCCATGCCTCTCCAGAAATAGAGGCTTTAATTTGCCAACTGTGATAAACAGAAACGCACAAGCTGTAGGAGCGAGTGGCTGGAAATTCCCTTCAATTGTGAAAGTCTCATAGCATGCAGGCTTAGTGGCACAATCATGCTGGTTTAAAGATGGGATCTTATGTTGCACTATGTCTGAGATTTGTCTGCAGTTGTGAACAGCACATCTCTTGACAAACATGTCTTAATTTGAATTAAGTGACCACGTCGCTGCCGCTTTCATTTGATAAATATGATCCCTAACTTGCCAAAGTGCTAACTGTACAGTTAGTGGTGCTGCAGAGGGAAGTACGACAAACAGCCATGCCATGACATAACTGGCCTCTGATGGGTGATGCCATTGTTCAAAATCTCCCCTCAGCTCATCCTTTTCATGCCTCCAAACTAGGAAACAAAGTGACATAGTACACAGATCATGAATGGATTTCTAGCAGCAACAGTTTCTGCAGATGCATTTGTCCCCCCACCCCCCACCCACATTAGTTGCCTTAGCGTTGAATAAGACAGATGGAGGCAGTGGACATACACACATATCCTATCATGGGTCAAACAGGTCAGGCTGTCCCTGCAGCTCCAGCTGACGGTTGAAAAGTTCGATCTCCTTGTTGGCCTCGGTGATGTACTCTTTAATAAAGTCTTCCATGTCTGCAGTAACAGCAATGTATGGGAAACAGCAGCACAGTCACCACACACACAACAGTAAATACAGAAGCCGGCCCATCTGCATAAAGATTTAAGATTATCTGTAATTGCCTTTCTGGGTCATAAAGTCAGGTTCCCATCAAATTGAACAAATTTTCTGACACAGAGGTTCATTTCTGTACTTACACTCAATCACATTCACTGTACTTGGCTTCTTTGAAGGGTACCTGGTTTTGTTTTAGCCTTTAAAATGTGTATAAGAAGCATCTTCCAAATCTGAGTAACAGACTAGGTGTAGTTGGGTCAACAATAGGCCGTAATAACTATGGAAAGGATACTGGGATGGAAGTTCCTTTTTTCTCCGAAGATGTCAACATATTGATAACCGTTGTAGAAATAGCCTGGTGGTAGTGGGTCCAAGTGCCTGGTCATCTAAACAGAAACATATAACATCAAGTTCAGTCAACGTCATTGACTGCAAAGGCAAAAAAATCCCCCGTCTCATTTACAAAAGTATTCAGACCCTTAATTCAGTGCTTTGTAGAAGCCCCTTTGGCAGCAACTACATCTTCAAGTCTTCTTTGGTGAATCTCTACAAGCTTTGCACACCTGGATTTTGGCAGTTTATCCCATTTTCCCGAGCAGATCCTCTCAAGCTCCGTCGGATTGGATGGGAAATGTCTGTGAACTGCCATCTTCAGGTCTCTCCACAGATGCACTGTGGGGTTTAAGTCTGGGCTTAAGTGGCACAATTGTAGTGCCACAGCAATTGGTCTGAACATTTTTCTAAATGAGAGATTTCAGTTTCATTTTGAATTTAATATACAACTCAAATTATGCAAAAAGAAGCCACTGTAACTAACATAGAAAATTTCACACTCTTTGCTCTTGCAGTGGGATTTACTGACAATAAACTTTAAGCTAACCTGTGGAGATATCTTGTAAAAAATACAGTTAAATTGACATTAATTGTTTGTTCCAAAAGTCTGAGGCCACTTCCTCATTCACTTGGATGGTAAAGTGGTCTCTCTCTGAGAGATCTCAGATTTTTGTACCTAACAGATGCGTGGATCATCAAGTATACAATTATAAATATAAGCACACTCACATGTATAGTCTTGATTTCGTGTGGTGAAAGAGTATTTTTAGTCTTCTTAGGCTTCTTTGTCTGCCTCTGTCAAAACCAAACAGAATTAACAGCCTCTGGGTTAAACAGCAGTTTATACCCTTATACTTGACTGATGCTGCCCATGATAATAGATCTATACACAGGCTTTAATATGTATTGCCATCAAAAACAGTGGGGCTATTCAAATATCTACCTGCTTGGTGCACAGTCTGAGCCAGTCCTTCAGTCCATCCTCAGTGAGGCCAACACCCTCAAAGACCATGAAGCAGGACGTGTTGGTCTCTTTGGGGCCCAGCGTGAGAGGGACAATGCTCAGGCTCCCACTCACTGTGTTGTAGCTCACCTCCATCAGTTGTTCTGAGTCTGGAGGTTCCAGAGATGGAAGGGAGCTCACATCCAAGTCGAACACACAGTTCACACCTTGTGTAACACCTGCTACAGCAGCTTCATACAGTAACAACATGCTGTTGGTGGGGTGTTAACGTTTTAACATTCATACAGCCCCTCTGCTCCCAAAATGGCTCACAGAACTCACATGGGTACAAAACAAGAACACAACATGTCAAATACAGTATGTCCTAACTCAATGTAAAATATGTTCAGCAGCTAAATACAACTAAAATAAAGTAAAATAACTGAATATAAGGTGATGTAAATGATACACTACCCTACAGACGGTGACTGAGATGCACACTTGACACTAGGGGAATGTGAGCATTAGTCTTAGGATCAAACAGTCTCCACACTCGTTCCATACTCCTGTATCTTCCCAACTCTCTAAAAATATCTGCACACTCTCTGCACATCTCCTCACAGGCACCTGCACTTTCTCCTCATGCAACAAATCTACACAGGTCTTTAAATGAAAAAGGAGTGAGAAAACTATGTGGAGGAAATCAAACTGGTGGACTATGAGCTGAATTCTAAACACCAGACACCAGAGCAACAACCGAGCAGTATTCCTACCGTCAGGAGCTTCTTGCCTGCCTTGAGGGCAACCTTTTCTCTAATAATTCCCAAAAGTGGGAAATGCAAATGCAGGTCAAATATTTACCAAGGAAAGAAGTCACATTTGTTTAGTAATGCTTAACAAAAGCAAGTTCTCTGGAATTCGAAATCTAATCTGAAATTTAAAAAAGTTAGCAAAAGTGACAATGTATTTTATAAGACAAAAAATGAAAATGAAATGAAAATGTATAATTCCCACCAGAAAATCGGACTTTTCCCCAAACATTGTACACGTTTCCTCGGAAGGGGCTTGGCCTTAGGGATGACTTGAATGCTACAGATAAATACACAGAGTAGAGGTGAGTAATGTGAAACAAATTTTCGGATTTAACAATAATAAGTAAGTAATAAGCAAAATTGGCAGCAGGATGTCAGAGAGCATCCTTTGGGAATACAGCAGCCACTGACAATTACTTTGAGACCTCAGTTATCTCCATATTTGGAGGGAAAGGCTACTTATGTAATCATCATCAAACTGTGCCAGCTCATATCTGGTGCTTCTGTCACGTGTGAGAGTCAAAAAAGGAGGGGAGGCTTTCTTTCCATCTCACCTTTACAGCGGGTGACAAACAGAGGCCTCTCTAGGGGCCGGCTGAAAGCCACATGCTGCTGGGTGAGGACCAGAGACCCAGAACCGGAGGAGAAGCGCCCTTTGCACCTGAAACACAGAACACAAGCACATTACACAAATGGTGAGAAAGTTAAGTCTGGAGCAAGCCAAATGTTTGTGCTACATTTTGTCTTTGGCTGGAAAGTTGTTTACTCTACCAGCTGCCCACAGGAAAGTGGCCAGTGAATGTGATTTGCTGGTAAAACTGTGGAAGTGGATGATGAATCTGTAAAAGTAGATACTCTTATCAGCAGGTGAAAAAGTTACTAGTCTTGATCAAAGAGCTAAGGATGAGTACGAGCACAAAGCAGCATTTCAAACACAATTACTTACACCTACAGTAAACAAAAATGAAAGCTTGAAGATGAGTAAATCAAGAGGACGGACTGCCCAGATATCCAGTGTACGATCTGAGGGGAGGATTTCGCAGTGGTTCATATTAGGCTGACCACCAAGGCATAAAGACTGAATGGGCCACATTCAAAAGGAAGAAGACCCCTCTGTGTACATGGCAACTGCATGGCCAACAGCTTGTTACTGTGCTGCCAGGAGGCAGCTGGTGATAGAACACAAGATGCCCCGAGGAGCTTTACAGCAATCAGCAGCCGATACCCCCACCACTGCAACCGAGTGGCAATTAAACCACAGGGAGGGAGGCCAGGCAGGACTGAGGGACACTGAGGCAGGAATCAACACCAATCTGTTGTTCAGCAGCCAAAAGGTTGAGTGTGGACACATGAGGACACAAGGGGGTCACAATGAGTAGAGTGGAACATAGAAAGAGGGTCTTACCATCCAGGGTAGAGGACATAACGTGCTCTCAGCATCTGTGGATCACTGAAGCTGCTCTCAGACAGTATCAGATTCACATCTTCATTCCTATTTAAGAAAAAAAGCAGTTAAGACTGAATACTTATCTCCACTTTTACAACAGTCTACTGTACTAACAAGTCTATAAAAATATGAAAATACACATAAGTAACAACAAGAATAAAATGTTCTTTCAGTATAAAATGCATTGGACATGTTCATGACATATTCCTGTGCCAGCTGAGCACTGCTATGACCCAACAGATTTAAACATAGACTCAAAAAAGCAGAATAAAATGTAGTCTTGAGTGAGTACTTTAGGCAAAGATAAAAGTAGTTAAATGACTGTTTGCAGCATTGATCATGATTCTGTGGGTGCCTACCTGGTGACAGCTCCTCTCTCTGCTTGTATGAAGGCTGCAGTGGGATTGGCAGAGCGTACCAGCTGCTGAACATGCTGCATGAGAGGGTGCTTCTGCTCTGCTGTCAGCCCGGTGAACACCACTGTACTCACAATACCTGACATGCAACAAGGCACAAAAAGGGAATATGAATACCTGGAGAAACTGGCTCACTTCCCTGAAAACACAATGTCTGTAGAAATACCATATTCTAAACTCTCCCTTTTACTGCTGCTGTATCGTCCCTGCAAGCCGAAGGCTTTAGGGATACTGATGTTCTGAATACTTCAAAAACACTGGTAAGAAACAAAAGAAATAAAGAGTAATGCTGTGACAGATTAGACTGTGGTGGTTGCCCCACTACTTGCTCCATTTCAGTGCCACCCAGTTGAGAAATGGTTTCAAATTGTCCGAACCACTGGAATTGTATGTATTCCTTTTATATATGCCGGTGTGTGTTTCTGACAGCTGCACATTGCAAAAGAGGCAGGCTTAGACTTTTTCAAGGCTGAGAAAACCAAAATGAAAACAGCAGTTAAACAGTGCAACTTTTGCCAACCTGTAGAACAGTATGCAAAGAGGACTCACCTTGGCTGCACTGCTCCAACAGCTTAGGAAAGGCAAACCTACAGCAAAAGACAAGAGACAGAAAAACTTAGGTTAAATATGCATGGTTTACTGGTTAAAAGTTTTTAAGCCATGTCCTGTTCCACAATATCATCACTAACAATAACCCTGTTTATGACGAATGGGTGCTTGCCATAGTTGTGCAACAATAAACAGACTAATTCCATGTTATGGCCCTTGGCTAGCAGGCCAGTTATCCTTCGTGAGGCATTTTTCATAGGATGACATCATGACTATGACTGGCAACTGACCAGTGTAAAAGCTTTCTGTAATCTCATTTAATCTTAACATAATTTATCCTGAGTTTTCAAATCAATCAGTGTTATACACCACTTTCTGAATAACCATTCTGAGTCCCTTTCCAGCCACTGCAGACCCTACCCAGCAGCTCTTAGGGAGCCTGGGGGGAGGCTGGGGGATCAGCAGTTTGAAAGGCATTTATCTTTCATGTCCTGATGTAATGAACTGTCTACATCCATCACAAAGAATGGATCATGACTGACTGATGAGCTCCACTGAGGAGGGTGTGTTGGTCACACATGTGGATCTGGGGGATTAGAGGGCTATGCAGAGGGGGGTGACGGGCAGGTCAGGCCTAAGCTGGGCTAACCACACCCAATTAGCACCATAGTAGGGGTCCACAGACCTCCACACAATTTATGGCAACAGACAGTGATAGGGGGCTTGCTGAAGATGCCTCAAATGGAAAAGTCAGTGCTAAACACTAAACCTCTTATTACACATTTTTCCACTGCTGAGCCAAGTAGGGCTTGTCAGAGTTTGATGGGAGGGACATCACAAAATGTTTATAGCACAGGATCCAAAACGCCCTTTGGATTTATTATTGAAGCTTAGCTTGCTAAACAATCACCTCGTCTAAAGGAGTGTGGGAGTTTTCTTAACAGAAATTTCTTCCTGCATGTTTGCTCAAATATTTATGAATGTTATTGTGCAGAATTAAATTATTATACTTCAACTGCTTACCAGGACATTTGCTGTAAGACCTTCTGGTTTTTCAGTTAAATTCTAAGTGGTTCTCGAAACATGTTGTAAAAGCTAGACCCTCTAGACTGACTCCATCTGTAAGTATCACTGGCCAGCCCAGCTTGGCTGTGCAGTGGAAAACAGCCTATTAACTGGAGTGGTATGTCATATTGTGTGGAGCAGCTCAGTCAATCTACGACAGTGAGAAGCTCTGTAAGCTACATCTAAAGCCTGCAACAAAAGGGGAGTGAGATTAAATGTAGGACTGATCCTCTCTGTAAAAGGGACCCAGCCTTGAGTTTTAATAGCTAAAAGTGTCATGTAACCTCGTCCTGGAAACCTCCAGTGCTTCAACAATTCATCAACATCCGGCCCTGTCTGTCATCATCTGGTGTCTAAAAGTTACTTGAAAACAGAACAAAGTGAAACCATCAACTTGACTTTCAGGTGGTGTCACCGGTGTGTCTTAGCTTATTTAACCTCTTTAAACTTTGCAAAACAGGCCAAAATATGACTAAATACACACCTACTATTTGTTGTTCGCAAATCCTCTTTCTGGCATGCAGCTGCATTCACTTGCATTGGTCGCACATGATAAATGTAAGAAGCTAACTCTTTGTTTTTTGTCATGAAACTAAGTCACCAAATCATTGTAACAGCAAGTGGTGTGCATTTGCTACTCACTGGATAAGTTTTTGGTGAAGTATTCTTTAAGACGCTGTAAATGCAAAAGTAATACATACAAATGCTTGAAAGTAAAAGCTCAGTCACTGAGAATCTGATAAAAACTCTGGCAAGAAGCAGGGGATCCTGCTTGAGGGCATTTACCGCGTGTAGCTGCAGCATAATACTGCTGCAGAATACTGAAGTATTAATTTTTACCTGCTGCGACAGATTGGCAGGAATTGTTTTCACCTTGTGAGTCTGTGTGTGTGGACTTGTTTTTATATCTTGGTGGGGACTTGTCACAGTGACACGGTTGTCGTCACAACCATGTAAGATGCCGTCACAAAACTTTACAGGGGTGTCGTTGAGATCAAAATGAAAACGAATTTATGGCATTCAAAACTTATTTTGTTTATTCCATTTTAACAACAGCAGAGCTGAGAACCAGTCTAGACGAGACAGAAATCTCACCTGTGCTCCAAACAGGAAGCAAGGGGGTCCACACAGGCTGTGACAGCACCAATGGCGAAACACGACTGGACAACTGGGTCAGGGTGGAAAAGCACAGCCTGAACCACATCCAGAACATCTGTGTATCTGTAGTAGTAGGAACAGTGGAAAATGTTAAAGACACTGACAAAGAAAGGTAAATTAATTCACTGTTCTCCTTTTCTGATTTACTCAGATACTGTTAATGAATGGTTGGAATTATGTATTTAATTTTATTTAACATTTTAACAACAAAATATACTCTAAATACTCAAAAGGTGCAGATAATATATTTTTTATGTAGTAAGATGAAATTGTGTATTACAAATACTGAAGGATGGAACTCAGATAAAATTATTTTCCTTAAAAATGGACGTGCTGTGTTTTTGAAACAAAACACCTTGATTTAACTCAGCTCTGCTCTTCGGGATTAGTCTCGACCTCTCATTTCCAAGCTGTATCAAGCTGATCAGCAGGCTTCTTACCCAGGTGAGAGCACCAACAGACGGGGTTTGCCTCCTAGGCTTCTCTGGCTCTCCAGGAAGCTGGACAAGTACTGCTGGAGGTGAGAAGCCGAGAAGCTGTCACAGCTGTCAGGACCAGGCTCGTACACCACCCACCTACGGGTGTAAGGAAAAATAAATTTGCATTATTTCTGCTTGTGTTGCAAGGCTTGTATTTATTATTATTAGAATAAAATAATTAAAATATATGTACAAAAAAGGACAACAGAGCAAAAAATACAACACAGAGCATGCTGTTGGGTGTAGTCACTCTTACCTTCCACGTTCTTTGTTCAGCTGGATCAGGAAGTTGCAGAGTGTCTTCTTATGGCTTCCAGACAGTCCGGTGATGATGGTAATGACAACCTTTTCACACATTAAAAAGCCTGCATCAGTTACTCATTTTATCAGCTTTACCATAATTAACCCAGGATGCCAGGGGGCAGAGAATTCATTGTAGGACCCAGAAAAATGATTTACCTTGTCAACATTTTTCAAAAGAGGATGGTCCACTGCACCATATTCAGTATGCTCACCTTGTCTCCCTTGCCATTGACTGAGTTCTGAAGCTCTGTAGAGGGGAAGAGCGCTCCCAGGTGGTCACACAGAATGGGCTCCTGACTAATGCTGCTCAGGGCAAAGTGCTGAAGAAACCTGGTGAAGGCCACAATGCAGCAATCAGTAAGTGCAAATGGAATCACAACAGCTCTAGTTTTTGCACTTTAAATAAAAGAACAAAATCAGTTTTATCTCTGGTGGAACAGAGAAATGAGACTGATGAAGCAAAGTCGTGCAAAAGAGAGCAATACATTTTTATAAGCACTGTACAGTATGTTTACTCTGGATACAAATGCTTAAAACAGTTGGATGTCTAATTACACTAAGTGACAGACTTAGGACTGATTTGGGAAGACTAAGAAGCTGCCAAAAAGTGCTGAGTTACCCTTGCATTCTGTCGTCTTTGTTTCATCTATATTGATCAGAAAGAAAATGTGTGCACTGCTTATTTTAAGCCAGATAGTGAATCTACATTATCTTCTATACTTTCTCCCTGCAGGATCGACCTTTCAAGTGTGGATGGTCAGCCGGGATGAAAATGTTGTGTCAAGAAACACAGGCTTAAATACTATTTTGGGAGTACAAACTCATGATTAAGCAATACATACAGTAGCATCAGGTTTTATTACTTGTTCAGTCCAACTCTGCGGCACTCTACTATGTGACGGCTCTGTGTGTACTAACATGTCCTGCTCTGGCAGCTGGGAGTATGAGGTCTTCAGGCTTCCTCTGCGTTTGGCCACTGGTGGCTCCTGACTGTCGTGCAGCTTCTGTAGTCTGTTATGCCTGAAAGAAAAAAGTGCTCAGAATATCTTCTTTAATGGCTTTATTGACAAAGACTGATTCATAACAAATGCACAGTGTCAATAAGTAATATGTGTTAGACAGATAGGTCTACCACAATTATGTTGACAAATGACAGCTATTCATACTGACAGCAGAAACTGGTAAAGAAAATGATGATGCCTTACATGCTTCTCTGGGTCCAAGTCAGTTGCTTTTGGTCCAGCAACTGTAGAGTGAGTCCAGATTCAGAGTTCTGCCACACTGACAAGACCTAAACCAAGAGAGAACAGGTCATACAACTAGAGCTGTATCTTTTATCAGCATAAAATAAAGAATAAATAAAGAAGGCTAAAATAATTTTGGTTTCACAGTAATGGATCAGTAATGGAAGACTATAGATATATTTAAATTAAATTACTGTCTACGCCATTTTCTGAAACATCTGATTGACAGTATAGACATGAGTTAATGCTATCATCACATCACTCTTTACACTTACATAATATATCAGTAGTGGTAATGATGTAATAATTATTATAGTATTACCTGTGTTCATCACTGCTATAAAGAAATCCTTATATTAATGTTATATAGGTATGACGAATGTCTGGATCAGTTACACTCAAATGATTCCCGTATATCTTCAGTCTCACACCCTGTCAGAGGTCGCTGGCTAAATGTCTTACCTTGGAATAGAAGGCCCTGTGGCTCTTAGACCTGGGCTGAAGCGCAAAGACCAGACAATGGTCAGAGCTGTGCAGAGGGAACGGGAGGTGTGGAAGCAGGCTGCTGTTATACTCCACAAAGAGAGAAGCCACAGTGCTGGAGTCCTGGTAAATCACACACAGGTAGTTGTCATGAGTTTAATTACATATAAATTCATACAGTATGTTCTATAAACCAATGATGAACTAGTTAACAACAAAACAGATCCAGTACAGAAAAAGTATATTTGCCATTTGATGTAAGATGAACTACTGCACGTTCCAATCGCATGACACAACTAAAAAATAGCTTCTCTTCAAGTCATATTATTAATACACTTACCGGATCATAGAACTTAATGTTGTTGATGTGATCCTTGGACAGAGTAATGCCCCCGTATTGAGAATGGATAAACAGGAGGCCCTCAGAGAAGAAAACAATCTTCCCTAAAATTAAGATTTGAACAAACAAAAAAAATAAATTATACAGAATGATAACTCTTTGTCACATTACGTACAATACCGGCTTAAATTTAAGACAGGTTTGCAAAATGACTCCCAACTTTTGCAACACATGAGAGCGTTTCACCTTCTTCAGGCGTGGAGAGCAGGCTGCTGGAGAATGCATATGCAGCATTGGCCACAGTCAGAGGAGTTCCCAAACAAGTGCCTTCCTCTTTCTGTTTAAGACACATATAGTAGGTCATTGGGTCATATATACTGTTCATAGGCCTGCAAACATGTAGTGCAGTCAGCATATGAAGCTTCTGAATTTACCTTAGTAAGATTTTGGGCTTGCTCAGATTGCTTTACATCAGACTCCATCTAAAAATGATAAACAAACAACCTTGGAAAAACCTTTCTAATGTAGACTAAGACTGTATCCAAAACACTGGTTCTGTTTTTGACAATAATAAAAAATGAATTTTATTTCCAGCCCAGCACATACCAGCCAGCAGGCATATCGAGGCACAGTTGTAGTCAGGATGGTGTAGCAGCTGTCTGATGACACAGTGCCATCTGCAGGAGAGGAAACAAACTTGTTTGAAATGGAGCATAAACAACAAAGCCAAAGAATGACAAACATGGAAGATGAATCACAAATATAATTCTCAGGGCACGAAACAAGCTATTTTTAGACTAGTCCTCTGTTGTTTCAAAACCACTTTTGCCATTTTCTGTTAACAGTAATGTTTGGATTTGTCCTGCTTATGTAAATCAAATTTCCTTTGTGGAAACAATCATGACATACATTCTAATTAAACTTAATCTAATTCATATTATACCTTTCTGCTGAATATTGATGCTGGACTCCAAGAAGGATTCAGAGAAAACCACAGAGCCCAGGTCCCCCCTGTCCTGCTGCAGGTCTGGGATGTCATGGACAGTCATGGAGGCCTTTAAAAAAAAAAAAAGTACAATTAGGCAAGATGGAAAAAAAAATGTATATATGACCGTTTGGATAAGCAGAAAATAATATGCTTCCTTAACTTACTGTTTTAACTATATAGCGGCTTTTTTCATCAGTCAGAGGAATTATCCTGAAAATAAAAAGCAGGCTCTTTAGGTCTGAAATCATATATTTACAAAAATATATTTACACAATCAAAATGTCAAGAAGATGTGCGGAAACTACAAATGCTTTCACATGACCAAAAATGGGTTAACACCCACCTCCCCTGCTTGTTCACTGCTTGAATGCTGAATTCACATTTGGACCTGAGGAGAGAAAACACACAATCAAACCGATTCAAACAATACATTTAGTTTCATGCTTGGCTGAAAGTCTCATACAGTGAACAACAGTCAAAAAATGAAAATCAGTCTTTACCTGAGACAACTGCGATACTGACTTAAATTCATTGAGTCCAAAGCCACTAGAAAGGTGTTCTCTGCTACATCCTTAGCCTACAATAATAACATTTCTTAATGAGTAATTGTACATAGTGTAAGAAATAGCTTAAAATAGCGCTCTTTTTTTGAATTACCTTGGTAGCACTTGAGGTACAGGAGTAGCATCTGATTCCTGAAAGGACTGCTTGAACAACACCTGAATAAATCTGTGACAAAAGTCTGAAAAACAAAAACAAAAAATAAAAAAACTCTTTCATTTAACACATAACTTTTGTAACACAATAGTTACACAATAACTTAGAGGGAAAACATTAAATTACAAAATCCAAATATAAGTCACTTACAAGACTTCTGTTTTATTTTGCTCCTTGTTTTGATTTCCTGTGGGTGAAATACAGTACAAAAAAATTATGGGATTATTTAGTACTGCTTTACCACCTGGGTTAATAAAATATACTGTGAAGCACAGAACCCCAGGAATAACAATAAAAACATAATGTAAAATATAAAAAACAAATTTGGAGATGAACAATATTAAATAAGCTAAATCATACAGTAAAACCTCACCAAGATAAGGAGAGTGGGTGGTCCCAAAGAAATAGGATCGAGAGCAGGACAGAGGTCCTTTGGGAGCCACACACTGCAGAATCTAATGGAGAAAAAAAACCCATGTCATGTTCCCAATTCACACTGGTGCAAAATGACCTGAATTTAATATTTACAGGAGACACAGGATCAGAAAGCCTGTTTCCTGACATGAGATGTTCAAGATAATTTGTCAAAACTGCTCTGCGCGTCACTGGACACTGGCTGTACCAAAACACTTCACCAGGTGGTGCTGCAGGCCAGGTTCCCTCTTCAGCTTGAGTAATATGGTTTTATAAAACATCAGTTACACCTAATTGGAACATTAGATCCATGCCATTTGAAATACTGAAGAATTTTCACAGTGGCCTCTACTCTACTAAACACTTTGGCAGATGCCCAGCCATTAATAATTACAGTAATGTGAGTAGTTCACAGTGTTCGCTGGGTCATTTTTTTACATTAGGCAGTCTCTTATTTCAGACTTGTTCTCTGCACCACAGAGTATCAGCGTGCAGTTATTCCCCTTCACTCGGCTGCTGCTTCTCACCATGTGCCTGGCTGTAGAAGCTTGAGGCCCTGTGTTGCGGACCTGATGACTCTCTGAGGGAAAGTTGAACAAATAGCTCTCCAGATCCTCTGCGGACGAATGCTTCCCAAACAACACAAAGGGCTGATGATTTTTACTGAAATAGAGAAACATCTGATTAAACAGCAGTATTTTTCTTTCTACAAACTACAGAACAAGAGAAGAACAACAGTTTGTTGACTATGAAGAATACCTCTTATCTGTGATGTTGCTTGAGATCAATCCATGAGAGTAGTAAGTACGGAATGCCTGTGGATTGATAAGAATGCAGACTTTATGCAGACACTAAAACAGCACGACTCAGTAAAGCTGGTTGATCAGTCTAATGTATTAATTTTTCCCATATATGATCAACGAAATATGTGTATAATCACTTTGTGAATACATGTTGTATTTGCTTTTGATTATTCATTTAGACAAAGATGTTCCTAACAATTCTGTTCAGTAAATGATTGTCCAGAGAGTTGTCTTTTCAGATCCTCAGTCTTCCAGGTCATGGTTATCCAAGAGGGATTGAACTGAGGGCAACTTGACTTGGCTGTAAATCTAAGAGGCTTCTAAGAGGCTGCCCTCAATTCAACCATTCTTGGTCCAGAGAGGCTATAAACTCACCTCTCCTGCCTGAGCTTCAGACAGCTCAAGGATGGACAGATGACTCTCTAGGTCCATACTGGAGAAAAAGCTACTCCACTGCTTCTCAAAGTTTACCAAGTCCTACAACAAACAAAACCAAGGTTAAAGTAAACATCATAATAAACTGTCATATTCACACCTTCACATATCAATATGACTAGAAGACTTTTAAGGACAAAGCACAAAATAATTTTGTTGATTAATGTTAATCAAAACACACTACTGATAACCTCAACAAAAACAATGGGTCTATCAACATTAACATGTTAAGGCAACAGCTATTAAAGTTAGAACAGCGGATGACTAACAGAAGCCACTGTTACCTCTGCAAGGAGAATGTCCAGGGACACTGGGTCTAGTCTGGCATACACCTGCCAAAGCTTCTCGCTCATATCCATAAGCTGGAAAAATGGGAATAAACGGCATGATTAAAACACACAGATGTAAGAAGCACAGTTCTATGAATGCTCTTATGTAAAATATATTTCAACATGTTTGTCACACCTCAGACCCAAACAAATCTTTTTTACCCGTTTGAACGCACCTTGTATTTAATGGTAAAAAAGCTTCCTCCACCGATGCCTTCCAGGGCAAATGCTTGAATTAGGGGCCATTTTTCCACCATAAACATGTCAAACTTCTGGATGTGTCCTAAAATGAGTGTATAATTACCTGCATTGTTGGTGTAATTGCACAGTAAATACAAGCTATGAAGACAGTGAATTTCATGCAGTTAGTGTGCGAACACTTTTGATTATCTCTTGAACAAATAAGCAGTAAATAAATGTGGCAATTAAAATGTGATGACATGTACCCTGGGAGCTGTAAGGTACTCCGATACGATAGCAGTCCTGCACCATTGTGACAAAGCTGGAGATTTTGAATTCCTCTGCTGCTTCCTCATCTTCATACTGTGTGTGGAGGTGGAAAAAGTACAGGGATTGGACGTCTTAGCAAACTACTTAATCTCTGGAATAACAATCACAGTTACAAACACTGCTACAAAGGGCCATATTTAGAAATATCAGCAATGAAAAAGGTTTGGCATTTATTTTTCAGATAAAGTGAGTTTTCAGCTCTAAAGAGGTCCAGCCACCTACACACGAATTGCGGCTATATTTGTAAAAGATAAATACACTAGTATAACCCATGATGACTTGACTAATAGGCAAATGCTTGAATAAGACTAGTAGTAATCTACAAGTTAAAACTGCAGCCAGGTGGATACATCAACAGGCCTAAATACTCTTGATAAGGCTCCTTCTCCTAGCGTAAGCACACAGGAAGTGTAATTAACAGGAATGATAAAGGAGGGGAGGAAGAGGGCTTTTTAACCTCTGCCTCTGTCATGCAGTAGAGATGCAGGTTCCTCCAGTGAGACACGTAGGGCAACAGGTAACTGTAGTTTAGTGGGTTGCAGTACAGATGAACACACTCCGCCTTGATCAGCAGGATCACATCTGGCACACAAACAAGTAATGTGTCAGTGTAAATAAACACAAAAGCAAGCAGAAAAATATAATTAAAAATATAGTGAACAACACCTGAAGAACTCACCATCCAACATTTCTTCTGGAAATTCCTCAAGGACATGTTCCAGATTCTGCTGATTCCGTCCATACAGTCCATAGAACAGGTATTTTGCCAGCTCAGTGCACCCTTCATTATATCTGCTGTCAATTCCTGAAATATAAGAAAATTTCCATCTATATTCATTAGCTGTTTTGGAATTGCCATATAAGATGTTTTGTTCGCCATCTGCTATGAAGAAAATGTTTCCTCTAGTTGGAAGCACAGCACAGGCCAGATAAAGAAATGAAGCTTAAAGATTAAAAAAGTTTGCAACTTAACATACCAAGAGAGCACAAGATGCCATCAGGAGTGGCAGCACCTCCCTCACAGAGCAGAGACTGAACCTGACGCAGGCGACAGCAACTGGAAAACATAACAATAAAACATATTTACAGTCATGGCTTTGTTAGTTATGAACATTACCTTCAGATCGGTGTTGAGCTAAAAGGTTCAGTCTTAACCTTAGAAAAAAAAACTTCAACACAAGGTCCAGCTTACTTGTTGTCTCAAAAGATTTCAACCACATCTCATCCTTTGTTAACAACAAACCATCTTTAAGTGATTCAACTTTATGGCCATTTTGGAGGCTGCAGTTTGTGGTGCAGGCTAAATTACAGAAACATCTCTCTTCAACAGCACCACAAACTACATCTTCCAAAGTTATCATACAATTGAATCAACAACTCTCTAAAACAATTTACACACCTTCACGAAGGGAGGATTTATTGCAGGATTGTTGTATTAGACTGCGCTGGTTTTAGTCTGGTGTACCTAATCAGCTGGCAACTGAGTGTATGTCAATCATAGTTAACGATTTTATCTCATTTTTTGTTTAGTTTTGTGGCGTTTCGTGCTTTCAACAAATCCCACATAATTCGTTTTGGAAATAAAGGACCTTTCTGGGGTGTGGGGAATTTCAAGTAAGGGGAGTTCCAGTACAATAAACGTATAGCTTAAACAGCGAATTGACACTAAACATAAAACTTGTAGTATAACCTGTAGCAAGCTCAACACCTTGCTAATTCCACGACACTGTTAATGTTAACTAACAACAACAACTGGTGTTGGAACATCGACTTATAACGGACAGCGGCTCGAGCTAACCGTTAGCCAGGTTAGCTTGACAGCTTCACTGAAGCGTTTCAGTAAACGTAATTCGATGTTAACGTTACCTGACGGCTGGGTTGATTCCCGAAATTTTTCCGTTTACTGTTCTTAAACCGGCCATTGTAATCGTTGTTACGGTGCACACGATTTACGTTTAAAACCGAACAACGTTATGATTTTTTTGGTTCTGTTTTCAGGCCGAGTAATACATCATCCTCTCCATCACCCTGGAGAATGTCTACAGACGCTAGCTTGGCAACGGAGCGAACCATTCTATAAATAGGGGTATTGAGGACATTGTAAAGATACTTTGGTGCAATCCTGATGATATAAACGACTACTTATAAATTACTTTCGACTCTTGTGTAATAGTTTTATAACCTCATTTCGTATGGGCTAAATTAAGCCATTAAGAGAAATGAATGTTTCCGAATTCGCCAGACGACACCCCCATTTTACGGTGTAGGACTGTCTTGTTGTGGGCCGTTTTGACAGCGGCAGGCAGCGCAGCAGCCCAATGAGATGGTGCAACCCAGCAGTAATCTCAGTCGGTGTGTATGTGGGGGAACTCCTGCATATAGTGTGGCTGTGTCAGTATTACAATACATGTTTGTGTTATCATCGTTAATTCCATGGTTTTGCCTCAGCATAAATGATAAAATACAGAGAGGTGTAGGAGCTAAGCCTCCTGGAGCTAACAACCAAATTATTATTCATTTAATTTCTTTAAGCAATTAAACGGATTTTTCTTGAGAGCCACAGGGACGTTGGCCCACGTTCTATCTTTGCATGTAATTGCACACTTTGTTTTGGTTGAACTGCTGCAAACAAGGCAGCAGCATAATAGAGTGAGGCAGCAAGACCAGGCCGAGTTTCCAAATTCCCATAATTCCCAGTTTAAATTGCTCACCTCAAATGTGGCTTTTGAATTTTGCTGGCACATCTAAAACGTATTCATGTCTAAATTAAGTCACATTAAAGGAACTCACCTCTTGTTTGAGGACAAAAGGCTGGTCCCTGAAAGATTAACCATTTAAAGTTAGAGATTTGATGTCATCTTTGGTTAAGGTTAGGATTAGGGTTAGGCCTGTAGTTGTTATGGTTTATGTTAGGGTAACTCTCTGGAGAATTAACAAGTCAATGCAATGTTCTTCTTAGATATTAAAACAACTTTGTGTTGATTCCAAGGGCAAATAGAAAATGTAGTGTTATACAGTTTTTTTTTATTGATGAATTCGTCAGAATCTTGGTTTAAAGTGCACAAATGTGTTATTAAGAAGTATTGGTTCTTATGTGTAACTAAAGTAATGCTTGTAAGGGAGGGAAGGAGCAGAGCTCTTGTGTATACTCAAGCATGAGGCAAAGCATGAGGAAGATGCATGTTCAGTTCAGGTTGTATTGTGGAATGCTCTTCCTTGACAGCAGATATATGGGTGGCACATGGATTGTTGTAATCAGGAAGCATCTCCTCTTTTTGCCATCATAATACTTGTTTCAGAGCCAGAGAATCCAGATTCAGGTGTTGTTTTGAGCTGACAAGGATTTTAGAGCAGACTTGCTGGAGCCCCTGCCAAAAACATGTCTCACAGTGAGTAATGCGTTTCTGTACATGAAAATCATTGTTGTCCTACATTTCCAATGCTATTAATCACTAAATGATTTCTTTTGCAAAACAAGGCCAACTGTATAACTTCTGCAAATCCTGGAGAGTAGCATACAGTTGGGTTGCGGTCACTTGCCAGAAGACGTTTACTGTTCACAAATGCAATCATTTCATTATTATGTTGATTGTGCATTTAAAAAGTCATTGACAAGTCCTTACTGTGTTGTGTTGCAGACGGTATATCTAACACGAAGCAGACGGTGGTAGTCATAGCCACAGTGGAAGAATGGTCTTCTTTGAAATCTCTGCTGCAGGATAACCCTGGGGAGAAACACCACCAGGTAACCTTTAGTTCTCTGAGATCAAACCAAGTCTGTGACCTGGTGGTGGATGGTCGCTTGATCAGCTTTCACTATGCGGATTTAAAACTAGACATGACAGAGGAGGGAATCAGCCATGCAATAGATGGCTGCTTTAAGTCTTGCACAGATGGAATCAGTACATTTCTGCTGCTGATCCAAGGTGGACACTATACAAAGAAGGAAAGAAGAATGATAGAGATCCTGCAGGCACACTTTGGTGCTGAAGCTCTAAAATACCTTGTAATTCTGTCTCTGGATGATGGAAAGGTGGTTGACACACTGGACGATGCCCTCCTGGAGTTAATAGACATTTGCGATGTAAGATATTGCCGCATCACATCAACTGCTGCAAGTGACAAAATGCAAGCATTCCTTGAGATGATCGACTACATGCTTACTGAAAACAATGTGACTGGTTACACTGATGCCATGCTGGTTGAAGCAAGGAGAAGGAGCACAGAGGACTCAGCCATGAAGATGCTGAAACAGAAGGTGCAAGAGGCGGAGGAGAATGAGCAGGTCTTCAAGCAGCTGGTTCAACAACAAGAGGAGAGAAGAGCCAAAGAAATGGAGGAGCTTAAGGCTAAGCATGCTGAGGAAAGAAAGAAGGCGGCAGCTCAACAAAGCTAAGCCATAGCTAAGCCATAGAGCCATGTTGCAGCTCCAGATGAGTGCCACTGATGGTAAAACTTATGGTTTTGGTTGCTTTTAGAGTTTTAAATTTGACAAGATAGTAAAAAAAAAAACCAAAAAAAACAGACGCACCTCTTTCCTATTCTCCATACATTTACATCTGTACAGATATATTGTGCAGCGCAGCAGTTACTGGAACAGGACCATGCGATTTTCTACATTAACTCTGATTTCATGTGGGACTCTTTAGCAAAAATGGTTTTATTCAGAGAAACAATATGAAAGTTTGTTTTTGCTGAACTTCATTGTCAGATATTCTGATGCTGCATTTTCTCCCACTAGGGGGAGATGGAGTTACACACTGATAATAGGAATTCATTACATTAATATTGTCTAATTTTCACTTTAAGTAAATAGTGTCATTTTCTGTGCAGGAGCTGCAGGAAAGAATGAAAGTGATTGAGGAGAGAAAGGAGGGGTTGATGGAAGTAAACTACTTATTGAGAGAAGCTTGATTTCTATACTCACGTCGAGAGGAGAACACTGTATACGCAAAACCTGTACAGTGTTATACAATCCAATTCAGCAGCCATGTTGTATTAGACTGTATAACACAACAATCCAATAAAAAAAATCTCTGAAGCTTGTATTCTTCATTTTTGTTAAAAAGTTTTGACACATGTAGAATGAGCTGTCAATGCAGACATTTTGAAAAAGATTGAATTACATTGCAAATTTCATAAGGTGTTGTTATCATGGTTTTCTTTTGAAAGTTCTGCCACTGGGGCAATATAAATAAATGAATTTCACAAAATCTGAAACATCCGCAATTTGAAGAAATTACCTTTCTGTATTTTAAAAACAATACAAAGAGTGTATTTATATGCTATAGACATACAGATTCTACTTTTTATAAAATTGAGATATGTTCTCATCCAACACATGAAATTGGTTGTGTTGTTGGGATTTTCCAAACTAAACGGAAGAGTGGAGCACATCAGGAATGAATCATGTCTATGTTTATCTGCATAGAGCAGAAAGGGGAGGAAAAGAAAAAGTTCAGCTGCCGATTTGATTTACTTTTGGACTTCCCTATTGGTATAAGGACTTATCTGACAAGTTTATGACATTTGCTTATTAATGTGTTGATTGCCTAACAGTTACATCCTTAAACACGATTCTTCAGATGCACTCAGCTGCCAACAAACTCATATAACTGCACAAAAACAACTAGATTGGTGCTACAAGCAGTTTAGATTTCACTATTGCACTTATTGGGTAATTCTTTTATTTCTGTTCGATCTGTGACTGAGTATGCTGTAATGGCCTTTAATTTAAGTTTTGAATGATGATGTTTGTTATTTGCAGTTAGTCTGCTCCATTACTGTTCATCTTTCCACTTATAACAGCCCTTTTATACAGTTTTGCAGTTCTCCACACATCTCCCTTTGTTATTGTTCTGCATCTGATGCTTATTGTACAAGGTAATTAACAACTCAAGACAGATATGACTTCTGAATGTGATAAACTATATTTTATTGATTCCTTTGTAGAGTGATTTGGTACAATAACGTGAAACATAGAATGAAATATATTATTCAGGTGAATCTTTTTGTATAGGTGGCTATAGTATGTTTGCCATAATGGACATCAGTCTCTAAAACCATGCAATTAGTTGCAAATGACAGAGAAACATTTCTGTTAAACATAAACACACCAGCTTCAAATGCAGGTTGAATAATAAGTGACACTGAAAATGTTTGTGTGTGTGATTTTTTTCTTTTACTGTTAACATTTGTTCTTAGTTTTATTGTCAGCTTGGTAAAGCATTGTACCAAAGGTGTTATACAATACACAAAAAAATCTTGAAAAAATTTGATTGATTTATTAATTAACTGTAGTGTCTGCTGTTCTTTATTTAACTGCTCTGGTCATCTGGGGCAGTAGGCTGTAAGGCCATGGTGTTGTCAATCCACTCAGTGTAGTGGGAGATAATAGTGTAAATTCCAGGCTTTTTAATTTGGCCACACTTCTTTCCACCATTGGAAGTGATGCCCACTACAGTGCCATTGTAGAGGAGAGGACCCCCAGAATCACCCTGGAAGACAACAAAAAGACAATCAGAAAGGGTTAAGGGTCAAGGCTTTCCTTAAATTACAGTATTCAAACCTGCATCAATCAAATCAAAGTACAATGGTGACCTCAGCTGGCAGCAAGCAGCGAATTACAGTGAGAGGTAACTGAAAACAGCTCCACACACCTCGATATCATTTAAGCAAAATGCTAACATCAACATGCTAACACACTCACACGGACAATGTTAAAATCTTGATGTTTAACAGCTGTGATGCTAACTATGTTTAGTGTGTTACCATGCTGCCACTATAAATGAAGAGATAAGACCAGAGAGTCTAGCTTTCTCTGGACAGACTGCTTGCTGTACTGGAATATTTCAGTTTGTGTTCAGAGCTGAATAATGTTGCACTGGTAAAAAAAAGTATGTTGTTCATGTGAATCCTTGAAGGTTTAATCATAAGAAAAGCAGAAAAACCCATTTGTATAATTTTGCTTATTACATAAGCAGTGTTTTCTATATTCAAACAGAAACAAAACTCAGATTGTGCTACTTTTACTTGTCTCATGATCATCCTTATGTAATATTGTAAATTCCATATATCAACTGTGAGCAATTTCAACATTTATGTGGAACATAAGGAACTAAAACTTACATCACAACTGTCTTCTTTCTTATGTGGCTGATTACAGGGGTCTGGACACACTTTGTGCGCACAGATCATGTTATTAGTGAACTTTCTGCCAAAGTAGTCGCTGCGTCTGCACCGAGCCGAGCTGACCACCTCAATGACCACCTCTTTAAGCTTGTCGGGTCTGGACCCCAGGTTGTCAAGGGATCCCCAGCCAGCTGTGTCGACCTCTGCATTAGTGCCGGGATTTGTGCCTCCTGCTCGCAGGAATTCCACTGTTTTAACAGCTTCAGAGCTTTCAAATGGACGATCCAACTGCAGCAATGACACAGAAAATTGTTTTGAAAATTGATCATTTCATTCATTTTTTGATGGTCTGTTGATTTCTTCCCAAAAACCACTGACCATCAACACAAAATATGCACTTACTTTAATTAAAGCAATGTCATTATCATAATTTGATGGGTTGAAGTCTGGGTGATTGTGAAGTTCCAAAATGTCAAAGGTTTGCTTTGTCTCTTCAGGTTCACTCAGAGAATGGACCCCCAGCACTACTTTCCTCCCATTTGGCCTGTGAAAAATATTTTTAGAAAAATCCCATAAACAAAGTAGAACACATATGCATGTGAAGAGTCACATTTGTTGGAGTTAAATGTATTAGATTTGTCCTGATCTTGTACTTTCTGTTTCCCACATAACTACATCCATCATGCTTAGAGGAAGGCTTCCGCACCCGGTCGGCAGACAGTGTACTGCAGTCATCACCCACTGAGCTGCGACCACAAACCCTCCACATTCGTGTGTCATATTCTCTCCCTGTGGCATCTGGATGGAGGCCATGTAAGGCCGAGAGTGTGGCGCTGCCTCCGTGCCACCAATTATACCCTCACCTGAAATGATCAAAACACACAAACCAGGACAAAAATGTTACTACACATGGAAAGGTAGAAAGTCATGTTGTCCTAGCTATTTAGAAGGTTATTGGCAAAGTACTTTCATACTAGGGGCATTTTAGCATTTGATGTCAGGGAAACTTCTTTATCCAAATTATACAGTTCAAGTACAACCACCCAAGTGTTAAAAAAAAGTTCAGTTGAAAAGAGGGTAAAGTAGAGGGTAGCAACTGTACCAATCTATATTTGCAGGAAAATACATTAGTAACACAGCAGTACAATAAAAATTTAAACCAATGAACAACCGGCGAAATAGATTAAACATTAGTTGATAAAGAAACATATTAAGCACAAACTCACTCTGTGAAATGAGGGCAGCAACAAAAACAGCAGCAGCCACCAGCACTTCTTTCTCTGACACCATGATGTCGGTTTAACTAAACCAAAATCTGCAGTCGTTTTAAAGTCTTCCACTTCAAAGAGAGGAAACATAAATCAAGCAGATATGGTGCAAGACACAAGTGGGAGTCTGACAATCCTCCTGCTCCCTGTTTCCTGGAATGAAAAACAGGAAAGCATACAACATGTTCACTGACATCTTTTACTTTGATGCTTTCTGCACTTCTTCACAAAATCGCCTATAATGGCAATGTATTTCTTGACATTCAAATTCTTTAGTGGGTCGTGCTCAGCTACCGTACGTTCCCTCTCATCATTCACATTGATCACTTCTCCCTCGCTTTGTGGTGAAGTTTAGATTTGAAGTGAAAATAAACAAAATCTCTTAACAACAGATGCTGGACAAAATCCACAGATGTTTTCAAAGTGTGCACATTTATTGACTCCGGTAGAAAGTCAGGTTTACTTTGCACTTTACTGACATTTTCAAGTTACATAACACTAAGATTTGGATGAACCCCACCTGACCTCAGGCACTTACACACAACACTCACAGGAAGAGGACATTATCTTCTTCTTTTCCTCTCGTAAATCCAGCGCGAAAACATGAAACACAGCCAATGTGTGTTAAGTGCATCTGACATACTTTGCTGTTGTGGTAGGTCACAAAACATTATCCCAACTTGTCAGCTGTACTGTTCTGCACAAACATTACACTGCACAATACATCTGTAGAACCTACAGTACATTCAATAAAAAAAATGTAATTTTCACTGTCACCTGATGGAGTTAGATTCAAAATGACAGACTGACTCAGTGTGGACCGGAATAACTGCTCTGCAGGTGATGTAAATGTTTTCAACATCGTCTGACAAAGACAATAAAGCACAGACATGTACAGAACATGAACAGACAGCAAACATCACCCCTCCAGACTTCATTAGAGAGGTGACAAAAGATTGATAACATATTACACTGAGACCCTGTAACATACAGAGAGGGACCCTCCTCCTCCAATCTCACCAAGGAACATGCTGGTTCAGATAAAATTATATCAGATAAATATGGTGCTGACATGTAAAGGCCAGTTTTGCAACAGCATGTAATTATTCTCTGTGTGAGAGATGATGTCGCTCACAAGGTTTTCAACTCAACTGTTTCTTTCTTCTTTGTCTTTCTAAATTCACTCTTCAGGCCAGGATGTCATTTGCCAGAGGGTTTTATAAGCAGCGTTTCAGCACCCTCAGTGGTAAAGACTATAATTGTAGTGCTGTGAACAATTCCCACTATGCCTTGAATTAAGTGCTACAGCCTTATTTCCTTTTGTCTTTTAATGTGGCATCAGTCTGATGTTGCTTGTCAAGACAAACTGGGCTCTGTGCTAAGACCTCAGCCCATGCATTAATTTCTGCTTCCAGATCAGCTCTGAGAAATGTTTGTTTAACTGAAAGTGGCTGGTGTTTGGACAGAATAATCCTGCTGTGAACCCATAAAGAAATATTGCCCTTGGTCTGGGAACATTTCTGTTTGGCTGATTACATTTGGGATGGAGGTATAAGGAAAGAAAGGCCTTGCATGAGATTAAGAAGTCAAATATTTTATCCGGGGAAATTCACCAATGTTGTTTTGTTTCAGCAAAGGTTTGGTGTACCTGGTAATTGATTTATATTGGCTGTCCTGTCAGCCTTGATTGATTTTATTCCCACCACCGCCACATTATTCAGCTTGTACCTGCGGTTTTCAATAGACTGCACATGAATAAGGCTTTGTGTTTCTCTTTTCCAAGAAGAATACACAGCACTTTCATGAAATCTCTGTTCTCAACTCTATGCTCCCACAGCAGTAATTAAGCATGCATAGCAAACAGAAATGCATACACACTCACACCATTCACTATGTTTTATGACTGAGTTTCTGTGCCAGCTTTAACTCCACAACTCTCATCTCCACATGCCTTGACCTCCCACTTCATGTATTCTCCATTTCTGTGTTATCACATGTGCTGCAGAGGTTTGGATACCATCCCATAATCAAAACGTAAGTCATGCCTCTGTGCCTTCAGACTGTACGAGTAGGTAAGAGTAAATGGATTTCAGATTCAGTATTATATATATGTAACTGGTCCATGATCAGACAACAAGAAACTGCTCAACTGCTGTTACTTTATACAGTGATGATACTGTAAACTTACCACAGAAATTTCTGTGAAAGAACAGCTTTTCCTTTGTCTCTGCTGTACTCAGGTCTGTCTGGCACTGAGATCTTAATCTCAGTGAGATAACCTGATTAAATAAAGGTTATAAAAACCCAAGTAAATATTGACATGTTATTCATTATTCATTTCATGTCAGAAACTTGAATATTTATAAAAGTTGAATTGTTTGCCTTCCTGTAACCTGCTGTGAACTGACTGAAATACTTTCTGCATTACACTGTAAATGGGACTGAACAATTGGAAATGTACACTGAGAGCTACTTTTTGCCTATTGTGGAGTAATAGGCAGACAACAGCACAGGACTGACACTCTTGAATTCTAGACCTGCACTGCCCTCTGCAGGTACAAACAATGAACAAGTACGACTGGAAAATGTGGACATTTCAGAAAACATTTTAACATTCATTTAACAGTTCACTGTCATATCAAGTTTTGAAGTAGTTGCCGTAAACTGGATGAATACTAAACAGTTACATACATGAACAAATGTTTTGTCATGTTAAAAATTGTCTCTATCCCTTGATTGAACTGGTTGCCAATTTTATGTCATTATGGCCATTTTCTCAAAAATAGACCTATTATGATAATTAAAGTTACACAAATGCTTACTAAGGGCTTCCTTTCCTGATGTCTTAGGGGGTTTGACCTGCAGATGATCGTGTGGGCACATTACTGTAAAGTGGGGAAATAATAAGTGTGCAGGATTTTTATCACATATAACATTTTCCTACTCCTTGCCAATTAAGTCATGACTCATATACTCAGAATTACAAGTTAGGAAGAACATAATAGTTAGAAATTACAGCACAAGGACAAAACAAAGACATCTGCATCCACCTAGATGATGATGAGTTAATCCAGCTACAGAAACATTTACTGTAAAGCCGAATGTCCAAAATCGGAGTAATTCACAAAACAACATTTACAGCAAATAAATCAGTGTTTTGACTTGAATATTATGAATTTTGTAAATTTTAAGGAATGAATCTCTGTTCATGAACTTTACATTTTTTTTCTCAGAACTGATCTTGTCACAAAGTGACAACATGACACGGCTACAGCAGAATAAACTGACTGTACATGCTGATTGTTCATCTTAATAATTGCTCTGCTGGTTCAGACTTTTGATATTGGTGTTGTTGCCATGGGGATGAGTTATAACTACAACTATAGCCTCGAGCAACCAAGCCCACCCAGCCAGGTATGAGGTGTGTGTGCACATTTGTCTATTACATGTGTTCGTGTATGTGTCTGTAGAAATCCATATCAGTTCATCCATGTGTGTGGTCTGGCACTGAACCAGTTATCAGAGGTGAGTTAACAGAGTCCTTTTCCACTGTATGCTTTCTGAATGTTTTGTTACTCTCTCTCTCTCTCTTTCTGCCAGTGTCTCTCCTCCCTCGCTTGCTCATTCCACCTCTGCCTCTCATTCTCAGACACTGAGTCAGCAAGCCTGTCAGTCTGTCTGGCAGGCTTTCTGTCCATCAATCAATCATATAGCCAGTTTGTCCAACTTTTTTATCATTCAGTGAGTTTGAGTGTCTGTTAACGTCTAAGACTTGTTTTGTCTTTTAAACTATTAACTTACTCTATTTTAAAGCAAACAGAAAGCCTGGTACATTACAAATACACACATGCAGTAGAATATGATAAAAAGTACAAAAAAGTACACAAAAGATTCATGTTTTGTGAAGCTGTCAAAGTTTAATGTGCAGGTGAAAGGCTGTGATGATACACACACAGAATGAACCTTTAAAGGTGACACATTGCAACTGTAATTCAGCTTTTTGTGACTCACTTGTGTGACATTGTGATTTACAGAGTTTATTGAGCAACTGGTGCATCATACACAAACAAACAAAAACTTGTGTGATGTGCTGAGGGGAACAGCATTGGGGACACGCTTCCCTTTCCATCTAAATCAGAATTTGTGAAATTCTGAGTTTCTGTCAGCGTTTCAAGTTGATTTGTGCGGCCACTAAATCATAAATTGCCCCAGTGATTTTTAGAATCTGTATGACCCCTTTTATCTTTAGATCCTTGATTCAGAAAAGGACATTTCCACAAAACAAACATTGGTAAAAAGTGGACACCTGGAAGAGGTAACACTGAACATTTAGAAGAGTGAAGTCCAAAGCTCCCTAATCCTTTAATGTTTTTGTGGTATAAACATGGGGACTAAAATCAACATGACCATGCTGGGTGAAATCAACCTTTAAAAAAATTACAGAATTTCTACTTGTTGGACTCCAACTTTTTTTAAAAATTTTTTATCCATTGATAGTTCTTCCACTGTCAAAGCTGCCAGTATGTAAAGTTGCTAAATGCAGGTTTCAGAGGATGTAATGCAGAGAGAGTAAATGTAAATCCATAATAATTTGTTGTAAAAGTTTGAATCTCATTAAAAATGTGTCTGTCTCTCTCCATGTCCTCTCCTCTTTGTCTCTCCAGTCGAGTGGTGGTCTTCTGCTCAGTGCTGGCGTTGCTCCAGATGAGGGGGATTACAGTTAAATGGGTCTAATCTCTGCTGTTTCCTCCGTCAGTCCAGGCCCATCTGATGGGAGCTGGTGTTTAGAAGGGGCTCCACAGGACGAGATACTCTTTAACTGTAATCTCTCTAATCTCTCTTCTTACTGCAGGCCAGGGTCCCACAGACCTGAAGCTCTCGCTCATATTTCTCCCAAAGCCATTTGAAAAAAGTGACAGGCTGTATTTTCTGTTTATAACATGGGCACTTTTTAAAGGTGTGTATGATTTTTTTTTCCCAATAGAAACACATAAAAAGTAATTATGGTACTTTAAATCTGTGTAATGTTTACTTCAGGAGATGATAATGGGTAATGAGTACGTAAACTTACTTTATAAAAAGGTCACAATTTTTAGACAATGTTTTTTTTTTGTTTTCTGAAAATTCTCTTTATTTTGATATGAATATCTTTTTAATGGACAAATTACAGCAATACTGTATAAAACCTGAATATCCATGACTTTTTAAAGAATACTAGAAGGAAATTAACACCAGACACCTAAGTGTTAATACATGAACCAATTTGCCATCTCTCTGTCATCATATGCAGCTGAAAAAAATTAAAGTGAAGTAATAAGTGCTGCAGAATCCAAAACTAAATTTCTATTTTAAAAATGTATGTATATAGATACTATATTTGTTTCATTTTTCCATCAAAAGTTGAATCGAGATCGACATCGTTCAATTCAGTTTGTGTGTCTGTGTTACTGTGCATTCGCATATCATGTGCCTACAGCAAATCAACTATTCCAGTCAGATCTTTCAGGAGATATGTAACTATACAAGTTTGAATATGCCTGTGAGTGTGTGTGAAACCCATCAGCTTGTTTTCTCAGGAATGGTAAAATGTCTTTCAGCGTTTGCCTGCTATCAGCTGCTCTATTTCCCCCAGTAAATGTGTGTATGAAAGTCTGTGCTGCATGGGAGTGCGTCAGAACCTCCATGTTTCCCAGGAGAACACTGAATCCTGTAAATCTGACATCTCTCTTCCTGGTGGTGGTCCCATGAGGATCATCGGGAGATTCCACCTTTCCCACATCACTCCTTGATCCACCTGACTCCTCCTCGCCTCGCCCATAAGCCTGCCTTTTGTCCCCATCTGCGCATAGTGCACACAGGTTTGTTTGTACATCCAGAGAGCACGGTGAGAACGTGTGACAGTCCCACAAGCCTGAAAACTGGCTGCTCACATTCCCACAAAGACAGAAAACATGTCTCTGGACACATTCATACAGAAAAGAAAATAAGAAAAGATGTATCTGTAATTACCTTGAGGGAATAATAAATAATCCCTAAATAAACAACAGAACTTAAAAAAAATTCTGGAAAGAAGTTGCTGCAAAATATCTCAAGGTCCAAAGTTGGAGACAAACAACTTGGGAAAAATATTTTTTTTAAATAGGCTGAGAAGAAACTTAATGGTGAGAACATGAATATTTCTGCCCACTCATTTTTTTTTTTAAACACTACATTACATGATCCCTACAATAAACACATTTTCTGGGATCTAGTCATAGAAACTAAAACTTGTAAAGATGGCAGTTGTGACAAAGGTGAGTATTTCAGGTCAAACAGAAAGAAACTTTATGATGTTTACTTTCAAATTTAATTTTTATTTTTCTTGTGGCGATTAAACCATTCTAATTTTTCACTGCCAGTTTTTTTTTATCTAGGAAAATCATTTGTTGCAGTTTATATCTTATGTGACAGTAAACTTATTATTTTCTGGGCTTGGAAAATATACAGAAAAGCAACTTGTCTGGATGTAAGAAATTCTGACTGGTACTTCACTATTTTCAGACATTTTATTGACCAAATTATTTATCAATTAAATTGCAAAAACAATCAGCAGACTTATCAATTATGACAATAATCAGTGTAATAGTTGCAGCTCTGAAATGAAGTGACTGGTCTGATGGGACATTTAGTTTCATTGTAGGCAATAAAACTAATCACATTAGTCTATGTTTGGATTTTATGAAATGCTGCCTGTAAAAGAGCCTCAAAATTTTTGCTTCCCAATTTAAATGCCACCAGTTTTTTGGCACTTGAGAAAACAGGACATTGTTTAATTTATTTTATCCCAAGCTGGCAGAAATCAACCTGACCTTTTTGCTATGCAACAGGTCAGTGGCTTGGCTCGGCGCTTCTTGGAAAAAGTGAGAGAAAAAAAGAAGACTAAAGACAGAGAAATACAGATCAAAACAAACAAGACAATGGTGAAGGGCTAAATGAGAGTACATGAGCGAGTGAGACGAAGCAAAAGTAGAAAAGGACAAAAACAGAAAGAGGAAAAAAAGGAGGGAAACAAAGAAAACATGAGCATGCAGACAGAGAGAGAGAGAGAGAGAGAGAGAGAGAACGATCTGCAACCACAAGCCTCGTCTGAACATGTCGTGAAAGTGAGGTTTTCAGACGCTGTAATTTACGCAGATTCACATTCAGATCACATTGGCAGAATATTGGACCACCTGCACTTCAGCTCATGTGAGCAACTTCCAAACTCCTGAGAGCGAAGACAGAAAACCGGTGTTTTACTAAAGCATGAGATCTGAGGCCAATAACAGCTCACGGTGCTCCTCTGACAGTCTGACACCTCCACATGTGTGTGTCTCGGCCTGGAGGTATTCAGAGGGTTTAAAGCAGCTGTCAGTGCTAAGGAAGATGAATCTATATTGGAAGCTGTCAGTGCTTTAAATGAGGCGGCTGTGGATTGAGCCACTGCTTCTTCTCTCAGACTCTCTTTGTGTGTCTCTCTCTCTCAGTATCTCTGCCTCCCTATTTCTTTATCTAACTTTCAAAAAAAGACTTTCTGAACATTTCAGGCTTTAAGGGACAGATTAATGAAGCCATGAAGGCTTAGAAGAGAAAGCTGAAAGTGTTAAACCCAACCCCAGTTATTACCCAACCCAAGTATTTAACTGGTACAAATACATATTGTACAATGTTCGTGTTACAGTAAGACACACTTATTAAGCTGTTATAAGATATCCCTAATGGCTGACAACACAATGTCACCTCAGCACAATATTGTAGAAAATTTCTAATTATTTCTAAGAAGTTAATAAAGTTGAGTAATAAATAATTAATATCTGTTATGATAACCTGTAAAAAGGCAGTAAAAGCCTGTAGTGGTGAATGGATCGCACTGAGACTGTAGAACTGAGTCAGAAAATCCAAATTAGGCCAGGAGAGGATTTGACGGGGATCAGCAGCTTCCATGGCTGACTGATGATCTACGGACACCTGTCAGTCAAATACTGTATATGTACTCACTCACAGCAATACTTTCCAAATCATCCTCAAGAAAGACATGACAATAAGTTAAGTTAAATACTGAGACCCCAACTTGTATTAATTTTCCATTTCTGCAAAGAAATAGTTTTTTCTTCCACTGATTAATTTTTTTTAGCCAAAATCCAGCTCCACTCCCACTATTTTAAATTTTTATTTATTTGTCTTTTGGTTTTCCTTTATATGTCTTTAGATACGTAACAATTCATAGCATGAACTCAGCAGTTTATACATCTGCTGTGTTTTTCCTTTCACTGGTGCATAATTCAGCTCAGTTACAGTTACTCTTCAGTTTATATTATCAGGAGCATTGTCTGAGCTGTCAGGATACATGACCTTGTTTACTGTAAACTGTGGTGATTAGTGTCCTCTTGCAGTGGGAAACATATAAACGTTTGAGTGCTTGAAGACATAAAATTAGTGTAATATCAGTTTTAACTAATTGGGCCCTTTTAAAAAAGTCAAGGTGTTTGTCAGGAACTTCTTATTACTGCTTTATTGTAAAGCAAAACAAAATGAAAATATCGGCTTTGTAGTTGCACAGTTGCTGGTTTGATTCCCAGACTGACCTGGCTAATCTCTGAGGACCAGTGCTACGCTGCTGAGGTCACATTTCATCCATTTGGGACAGGATTTGTCCTCCATAGGGACGCAGGAGATACGTAGTCTCTTCACTGCGTAGAGATTTGACTGGCATGGACACTAACGATGTGTCTTTGATGTGCAGGGTGTGACGGGCGGCTTCCTTTGAAGCTGGTGTGACTAAGAGTTGGACGCAGATGCGGGACAATCACAGGAGCAAGGAAATGGCTTCGGGTCGCTCACTGGCGCTGACCCTTCCAACCATTTTCACACAAGATTGAGAGTCACTCAACAGGGAAAGACACAGACTAAATCTTTGAGTGTAAATAGACCTGTGCTGTTGATCTTTGATCCAGGCTTTACACACACACACACACACGCACGCACACACACACACACACACACACACACACACACACACACACACACACACACACACGCACGCACGCACGCTCACACACAATAAATCAGAATGGGGATATTTTAGGAGACAGAAGATGAAAATGTTCACAAAATAAACTTTGGTGTAATTTTGTGTAATCGACAGCCGTTTGTTTGGCAATAAATCTGCTACAAATGCTGCCAAGGACCGCTAGCAAATACAATCTGACCCCCTGGCAATGAGACTGGCATCTTGGAGTGGGTGTCATCCGCCATGCCCATTCATAACTGCTGCAATGAAAACAAAACGCTAAATCTGAAGGATCCTGACTGTCAGTCACAAGAAAGGCAATCTCTTTCATTTTAAAGAGTGTAAACACCTGGGGATTCTGGGACTAATTTGTTGAACATAGTTACAGTTGTCAAGGTAAAATCTGCCTCACTCTCCCTGCAATGTTTATGTTGGAAGTGGTTGATTCCTCTGCCTCTGGCATATTATGGCTAGACAGGGCCGATTGTCAATAACTGTCACCCACTGAGGGGAGGAAGAAACAGGGCCCATCTGCCTTTGCTTGCCGTGTAATTAGCACTAAAACAAAATGCTTTGTGTTGAAATGTAGAGACTGGCACCCCTGCCAGGCACACATAGCATCGCGTGCCCAACGAAAACATCGATGGGTGGCATGATGGAACATAATCGCCCTTTTCCGACTCATGAAGTATGCAAATGACGCAGATCTGGGACACAAAGGCACTATTACAAGCTAATTAAAAACATTTGAACTATGCCATCCATTCTGCAATGCTGTCTCCTGGTGTGTGTGGGTTTGTGCAGACACAGTGAGAGAACGCACCTAAAATCCACCTGTTCCCCCCAGGGCTCAACACTAAACAAGCCCTCCTGGATAGGAGGAGAAGCCTGCAATCCAAACTGGTAACAAAAATATGTGAATATTAAAAGCACTTAATGTTGTCCTACCCTACCCTAGAAAAACAATTGCGCCATTGTGCTTGCTACCTGCCTGTGTTTTCCTTAGTGTTTTTTTTTTTTTTTTTTTTATCCAATGGGAGTGATAAATACAGTTCTCTAAGTGGCTTCCCTCTGGATTTCTCTCAAACATAATATCTCTGCCAGACCCCAACCAAACAGTGTGTGTGTGTGTGTGTACATGTATATATCTGGAATGCTTTGATGTTAGTCACTATAGGTCAAGATGTTATTGCTGATAGTTTTAAGTTAAAATTGAACCTATGGTATATGCTTGTTGTCTTTAAAGCATGACTAAGTTCTTTCCCTGACCTCAGCCATATAGTTTAAGTTGCCTAAACCAAACCTTGTCTTCCCACAGAAGCAGCAGATCAGAAAGAGCTCATACATGTACAGTTTTGGTGCAGTTAAATTGGTCACTTTGAAAGACAAAAACCCAATTTTCCTGTTGATTTAGGGAAGAGGTCTTTCAGTTTTTGGCACATTGCTGCAGACGCAAAGACAGAACAAAAAGGCTTTATTTTGAACTCCTTACCTCTTTCTGATAGTGGAGTGTCTTAACATGATTATAATTTCTTCAGTGTGATCATGCAATAACACCCCTAAGAGTGCACGATTTGAGGTGTGTGTTGATTCTGGCTCGACCTTTACGTATCATAAAACACGGCAGGTTTTTCCCTGGGATTCAAACACCACAGTCAGAAGATGTTGCAGATTTCTTCCATTACAGGTTTCAAAACATTTGACTTTTGTACTCTGACTCCGTTACACAGCCATGACACATCATGATAGCTAATTAATGTAAACCATAGAGATCATCGGGAATCCACCCCCTTCAGTTTGCAAGATCATAATTAGACGCCCAATCAGTCGTAACTCAGGTGGAGGAACAGTGGCAGGATTGTTCAGCAGCAACACCACAAGGCATTTAACCCCTTTACGGAGACAAATCATCAAAATCCCAACCAAATAAAACAAATCCGAGAATGGCTTTTGATTATCATGATGCCACAAGACTCTCTGACAAATTATGTCAAAGCAAACCACTGAGGAGCATGTGTGTGTTCTAATTATGTGCAACCAAACAATTCACACTAGCAGCTAGAGGAAAAGTTGTGAGGTTGGTGAGCTGAGGTGGTGAACCGTATGTTGCACAAATTATCCTGCGATACTTTTTTTTTTTTTTTTTTTTTTTCCCAGAGACACATTTAACTTCTTAGTCATCCTGGTGGTGTGGCTCCAGGGATAGTGGACTGGTCCACCACTTGGTCCAGGCTGAAATCAATAAATAAAAAGTTGCAGAATGTCAAACACTGGATAAATGCTATTCTCAAATAAGTCTTTCATCACAGTTTCCACCAACAGGTGTGTGTGTATTTGCATATGTCCACATCTGAGGCAGTGGACAGACAGTCTCTGACATCAGGCTCCAGTGAAAGCAAAAATGCAAACATACTAAACTGATTTTCACACACTAATCTCTCTGTAGTAATAACCTCTACTTTTGGTGGACAACCCCACTCCTCCTGTCGCACCACCTGAACCACACTGAAGAAAACCCCACTCAGTACACAGGAAAAATAAAGAAAAGAATATAGGAAACATTTATACAGGAAAAAGGGAAAAACATATAGATCCAACACATCATGCTCCTATTGCTTGGATATTTTTCATGTTCATAAGCTGCAAATGAACCGTTTTAAAGTTTCTCAGTCAGTCTAACCTGTCCTGCTTCTAACCTGTTTGCCAGCTTACCTGTCTACCTGACTGGCTGTCTGACGTCCTCACACCTTGAAGAGCCTGTTTGCTCAAGCCTCGTTCAAGCCTGTCAACAAGCACAGGAAACTCCTCCCTCCCTCTCTTTACCCTACTTTTTCCCTTCTACTCTCCCCATGACACCCCTCCCTCCCCACCTCCCTTGCCTCCCCAAACACCGGTTTGATTTATGGGCCTGTCGAGCTACCTGGCCCAGGACGACAGGTTATTTCCATTACTGCTGGGATTCTCTGTAATAAGGGGATCCAATGTAATGGCATAGCACGGGGGCCAGCTGTCTTGTCCCAGCTGGGCAACAACAACAGACCTCCAGAGAGCGAAAATATTCATATACTTTTGTTCTAACACTTAATGTTGTTGGGTTTACCTGTGGTAACACGTGTTTTCAGCTCCATTTTACTCATGAAACCTCTACTGATTTGATGTTTTGTAATCGCTATCTATAATCTATGTTTGAGTCATAAAATGGAAATCCACCACACACAGCCACTTACGTAGGCAAGCAGCTTGAAGCTTGTTCAAGTTTGCCCAGAACATTTGGCTCAACCAAACAGCCATTTTGCAGTATACCTTAAAGTGCGTGCAAGTGACGGCAGAGAAGTGACACCACACTAAGAGACTTTTAAGACTTTTTCATGGCTGCCCCTCTGAAGCATCCTCGTCTGTCAGCGAAGCAGGAAGGCTTCCTTGAACAAACGCCTGGCCTCTTTGATTTTCTTCTCTGTGTTGTTTTTGAATCTCCTGGCTCAACGTTGCATCAGTTCCCCTCTGAGACAGACTCAGACAAAAAATGTCACTCACCTGTCGTTATGTGTGTGGCTCAAACAAAGGTGAGCTCACACATCGTTTGAAAGCGCAGCGGCTCTAACAGCTACTTGATCAAGGGTTACCTGCAAAAATTCCTCCAACCTAAACAATCACATAGTTTGCTTGTCCTTATCCTTGGATACAACTCATAGGAGCATACCAGTAACTGGCATACTGGACATTTGTTATCATGGTGACAATGATAAACGTGGTTAAGGTTGTGGAATGGGAATTTTTTGGTTAGGTTTAGGCACAAAAACAACTTTGTAAACAATAATAAACACAAAGTTAAAGTTGTGCAACAGTCATGGATAAAAGTAGCCGCGCTGACTGTTTCAAATGGGGAATGAGTAACAGGTAACCTGTGAATGTCCTGTCTTTTGCTGACCCATGCATTGCCTAATGTTAAAACGGAACTGTGGATCATGAGAAGCTGCTTGCACAGACAGACTTCGGGGGTTGTTTTTACCGGAGGACAGTCTCATTACCTAACATGGCTTTTGCCAACTTAGCTAACTTAGCAAAACATTTTTCTACAAGCAAAAACATATGTCATCAGATTTAGTAAATATGAAAGCTTTTATTTATCACATATAAATTCAACATATGGCAGCTTTATAGCACTTCTGCACTTGCTTAAGTTTTCAGTGAAGGTAACTGTCTAATCTTATCTTGTAAACTCTCAGCATTTTCCCCTTATGGGTTAAATGCATCAAAGAAGAAAGCTAATGCACACATCTCCCCTGATTGACTGCAAAAGAAATGATTATATAAAGCATAGCTTTGGCTTAAAAGAAGGATCCGTGCCCAGTATCCGCAGTGTCGCACCTGATGATGAAAGAGACAAAGCCTAAAAGTTCATTAGGAAGTGTAAGATGAATTGACAGATGTTTGGCCTCGGCTGCTGGAAACTATACCACACACTAACTTTTCAGCACAATTCATGCATAAAACACTTGGCTGTGATGAGCTGTAGACCGCAGCCCACAATGAATCACAGCAGTCCTTAGTAATGGGAAGTTGTTTATGAACCTGAAAAGGTAGATGACTTGTTATTGTCATCAGGCTGCTGACAGACATGCTGTTTGCTCCGTCTGCCTCACCCTCTCTGTTAGTTTGTGTATATGCATATTTATACTCCGACATTTATTAGGATAGAAGTAGCCAGTTTAACAATTGAAACATTAGTTAACACCCTACCTGCTTATAATAACTAATTGTCATTGTTGGTAAAGTGAGCAGCAGTTTTCACTACATGTATAGCAACTTCATGCAGTCTTAATATCAAACCTGGGTTTGATTCCTCAGCAGAGCCTTTGAACAACACCATCTGGGCCCATGTGTGCTGTAGCTGGTTGTGCAAACTCTTCATATATAAATGTATGCATTTCTGAATTAAAAATGGTTTGCATCACACAAACTAGGTGTTATTGAATATTTACACCTATGAATACTACTACCTCTCACACACCATTCATGTACAGTGGGGGAAATAATTATTTGATCCCCTGCTGATTTTGTAAATTTGCCCTCTGCTAAGGGTACAGGAAGACTTCACCGCATTGAGGGGCCGATGAACAGGGCCAAGTACCGTAGAATCTTGGATGAGAACCTCCTGGCCTCAGCAGAACACTGAAGATGGGTCGCGGATTGGTCTTCCAGGATGACAATGTCCCTGTTCAAATAAACCTAAACCTAAATCAGTCCTGTGTTTGCCTATCTGACCAGCTTAGCTTGCGAGCATAGATATTTTCAACCACATATTTCACTATGCCTAAGTTTATAATATCTATGAAAACCAAAGTATATGTAGTTTTTGTTAAATGAGCAACTAACATTAGCAAGCTAGATTATGTTAGGTACCATTTCCCACTCATTCTATGATGCTTGAACCCTACCAACTCTGAGAAATGTATTTAATCCATGAATGCAACTAGCTGAGGCATTTCTAATGTTTGAATGGTGCAGCCAGATTTGGTAGAGATTATAACAAGCTAATAGTACAAAAACTTTACACACAAACTTAGAAATGAAAAAAGTAACTCTCCTGTGGAGAGTGGCAGGTAAAGACACATTTCATTATTTGTCAGGCATGTCATCACTTCCACAGTAAGTGTAAATTGTAACTGAGAATTTGAATCAGCCCTTAACCTGTTTACTGTTGCTCTGTGTCAGGATCATGTCTACATGCCGAGTGCAGGTGGTACGCCAGGAATTTGACTTCATTAATTGGTGCTGGCACATTACAAGACAGTTACACAATGCATAAAAAAAATAAGAGGACCTCACATAAAGTGCAGACATGATGGACAGTTTGACAGTAGACTAAACAAAAACACAAGGATGGTTTAAGCATGCAAGTTGTGTCACTGCATCAGTAGGCTTTTTGTAAACTGTTTGTAATATGCTGGTATGAGCATGATAGTATACATAGGCTACTGTAGATACATTAGATCTGCATTAGATTGTATGAGCTGCGATCTGAAACAATGTTTACCTGTGAACCTCTGAATGATGAAAATAGATTTCAGCTGAATTCACCTGGACCTTTTGATCACATGACACAGTCTTCATCAGCAGATAGAGTTGTGCACTGCCCCTGGCGTTGAAGTTATCATCAGCTCTGTCCAGTAAAAGGACAAGAATGAACTTTGAACCTGAGATTTAAAGAGTGGACAAGTTGTTAAAGTGGTCATGGTTAACGTAAGTTTGAACATCTACAACTCCACGACAACTTGGCAAACTCTGTCTGTGAAATGAGATCAAGTGATACAAGCAAAAGCTCAACAACAGCTACTACATGGACCTTGTCTAAGATTGTCTTCTCAATTGCCATTTCCAAGGCCAACTTTGAACCTCAGCCTTGAGTGATTTTCCTTGATTTTTGGAACAACCTACTAACATAACATGAAAACTGTGGGAAATTATGTTTGTATGAATAAGCTCAATATACGCACATGTTTTTACTGTCTCTTGTGCACAGACACGTTGTATATTCTCAGATACACTTCTATATAAGCAGATTCTTTGCAAAAGAGTTTCCATTTTCTCGGGTCATCTTTACTTTCCTCCTGCTCCTTCAGAGCCCTGTTCGGTGCGGGCCACCTGGCAGTGGAAGGCACGCCAGGGGCGGGGAAGCGTTGTGGGTGTTCTGCAACGTCTGGGCTGAACCAGGCTAGCGATGTCTGTGGCTTAGCGGGTGGGTGTGTGTTGTGTAACCCAAAGCTGTGGTTGGATTTTTTTCCCACATGAGCTGTCAACTGGCTTTATGGCACAGAGAGAGAGAGAGGGGGCAGGAGAGAACAATAATTAATTCAATTAATTCCCACAGTGACAGTTTTCTTCATGAGAAAATGATAAATAGTATATTGTTAAACTGGAAGCACAGATACATTTGAGATGGTTGTGTTTTTATTAATAGGTTGGTGATGACTCCATTGCTTCTTTTGTTGTTGACAAAAATAAGACTTTGGAAATAATATTCCTGCTACAAAAACAAAAAACTCTGTAATGCTCCTGCCTTCCTCTTTTAAAAGACTGTAAACTTGAATGACTAGCAATCAGTTTGATGATACTTTGTGTAATATACCCTGTAAAATTTTTTATGCCTCCCATAAAAAGGTGTTCCTGTAAATTAGAAGGTGTTTAGATGGGTCTACCCTCCATTACATGCTGAAATTTGCCTTGGATGTTGGAGAAAAGGGTGGGTGAGCAAGACCAGGGATGTAATTGGATAGAAAAGTATTGCCTTTCCAGCAAAAAGCTCTGCAGGAGAAAGCTGGTGTGAATAAAAACAATAATGTAGATGTAGATTTTTACCTGCGACCAGTCCTTTCTCCACTGTTTTCCCAGACAAGACCCTCTCACACACCCAAACAGGCGGTGGTTGTACAGTTGTGTGAGGAGAAGCGTACAGGGGGGTAATTTAAAGCTGAATTAGGACCTTTTATACTGATGCCATATTGTCAACACAGCCCGTAAAACCTCCTCCTCCACTCCTCTTCCCCCCTTCTCTGCCATTCTCCCTTCAGTTCCTCTTTATTTGTTCTAATTCCAGGGACCAGCTTGGTCTTGCCTGGATTTGGAGAGTGCTTGGTTTCAAAGGGTAATTGACACCTTACCTGTAATTTCATGGTTTCACTCCACCTGCCTTTGATGTCTGGGTCTTGGTTGGGGCTGGGATGCGGAGGGAAGAGACGGTGTTGGTGTGCTGCTGCATGCTCCGCCGCGAGTCTCTTCCAGCCCGCCTGAGCACTTTTCTGAGCATGAATGACGTCTCATGCGAACCCGGGTTATTAAAGACGAAGAGGGGGGGTTCCACGGGCTGCTGAGAAGCTTTTCTTGTGGTGACAAATGGGCCTGTAGAGTTGTCAAGACTGACTAAAAGACACAAGGATCAGAGATGAGTCAGGGGCAGAGCTGATGACCTCCTCATTTTAAGAACATCTCATGAAAACCACATAAAGTAAAAGATGAACTTTTCTGGACTAAGAAATTCAGACACACTGTTGGTTCTGTTATGAATTCATTTTCTATGATAAGCAACTCAAGACTGTGGAATATCCTGATTAAGACTAGTTAAAGGTAGAAAATTAACCTTCAGCTGAGAATATTTTAGCACAGATATGTAGGTTACGAACGGACCTCCACAATGACCTGTGTCGAATCTTTGGGACTAATTTTTAAAAACACGGAAACTGTGTAAATTTGTGTTTTTGCTTTTTTCTTTTTAAAATAATGTTTCACTGAACCATCAGTTGTATTTTGTTGCAGATGTGTTATCAGCCATTTACTTGCTTACTTCTTTTACTTATGTCATCTCACCCACTTTGTAATTTATTTTCTTTTTTACTTTTTGACTCACCTTTACTACACTGTTGTTAAGAAAGAACTTTGTCAAATCTCCTCTTAGTCAAGGAGATGTACAATAAAAATAGTTTTCTTTCTGTTATTGGTATTGTTGCCTACAGATTATTGATTTGCAAAATCAAACAAAAACAGACAAAACAAACAAATCACTCTTAGAAACTTTAGCATTCAAATAATGAACATCTGACGTATCCCACAGCAACTGTAGGCTACTACAGTCTGCTAATCCTGAGCTGCTGCAGCCTAAATCTGCGTGGTTGTGAATAAATAAAAGGTTAGATGTCTCTGCATTGTGGCTCACCCTTGTCTGCATGTTCACACATGCACACTGACTGGAAGTAAATAGGTCAGATTGTACATTTGATTCATCCCACTTGTTGATTGTCAGCAGTAAATAATAATATTCAGGGAAAGAGCTGTTTTGTTGTGTGGGATGAAAGAAACAGTTTGCGCTGGAAGCAACAGTGCTACCAGAAATTGCGTAGAGAAACCATTAGACTGAACATTAGCTCAATTAATGGAATTTTTTGAATTGTTTAATGTGTCTGGTTAGCACAGTGAAGGTGCTCCTTGCAGGGCTGCAGATCCGGGCGAACACCAATGAGTGATGAGAGGGGAGTGACAGGAAAATTGCATTTGTGCAACCATGAATCATTACAAACAGCCCTTTAAAAGACACCCCTCACTGTAATTACCTCCTCTGCGATGCTCTATTACGGGGTACTTTATTACCTTCTATTACTTTGCTGTGCCTGCCTTGGCAGATGTAGACCTCACACTGACTAACAAAGCTTGGCAGGTGAATCTACAAGTCTGCTTTTCTGTTTGAGTGCAAAAAATAGAGGCACAAAAAAGAGCAGTGTTCTGTGATTTATTGATTCCAACAACACTGGCAGACCACAGCGTACAGCAGCCTGGAACTAACGCAAATAAACAATTCACATTTTGATAACGGAAACAAATAAATTAGCTCTTTTGAACACAAAGGTGTTTACTAAATAGATTATCTGAGCCCACTCGATTAAAAATGCTGCTGTTGTTTGGTTTTTGGGGCTTAAAGTTGCACTAATCAATATCTTCAATTAACAGTGAATTAAATAAGTGATCAGTTGTCTCACAGTTCTCCTCAGGTCTGTTCAGTGTTTTAGGTTCCTTAAGCTTATTGTTGTTGTGGTTTTACAGCTGTAAATGTATTTTCCTGATTCAGTCTTACTCTCAACAGCCTCATTTCCAGCAACGTCAGGAAACTGTGATCAGCAAAAAAAAAAAACAACTGATAAACCTTCTGTTTTCTACCAGCCCAGTGATAAACTGGTAAACATGCAACTAGAGAGCTGGATATTTTTCTCTGGAGTTGGTGGAGACCAAAACAGAGTTAAATGGTGAGTGAATAGCAAAGTGACATTGCTGCCCCTGGTTGACCACAATAATAAATTGCTGCTGCTTTAAAGGGTCAGCACACCCAAATCACAAAAAAAACAAAACAAAAGTCTACCAGACATTTTGTGCCATGAGACAGAAAAAAAAATCTTTTTGTTTTTACTTTGTATATTGTTTTATATTTTATGTTATATGTTTTCAGTACAAAAGACATTAGCTTTTTATTATTAAAAGATTTTTATTATCACTGTATTTTTGTCATGATTTTTTTATTTCTCAAAAGAAACTGGATTTTTTTTCTTTAGAACTCGAAAGAGATGAATAGCCCAATTCATAAACTGTATTTCCATTGGTATGCACTATTAACAATGGAGTCGATGAACCATCTGTAGGAGCTGAGGCAGACTAAGCTGATCACAGAAAAGTGGATCTGTACAGTGAGAGAACAGGAGGGGTAGAGGGGGAAGAGAGGCGGTCTGAGGAAAAGCAGAATGAATGAACGAGTGAAAACATATTGGTCATCCTGAGTTCACCCCCTGTCCCCCGCTGTGAGCCCCGACCGTGGGCTGCTTCACTGCCTTGCTGCCCAGGCTCTGCTGGGCCGCTGGGCACAAATCCAGTTTTCTGTCCAAATTACCAGCTCTGCTTCGCAGGAGAAGGCCAGCGGGGTGAGAAGATCTCACCCTCCACCCCCATGTCTGAACCCCTCACTGGCCCAGCGCGAAGCTGACGGAGCGTCGCGGATGGCCCTGGTTTGCACCTGCACTGGGGGCTTTCCAGCTCTTCCACCCCTTCGGTTCACACACACACACACACACACACACACACACACACACACACACACACACACACACACACACACACACACGCACACAC
>JBBMJY010000009.1:2637749-2705151 GCA_037833715.1 Toxotes lorentzi | reverse complement strand
ACACACACACACACACACACACACACACACACACACACACACACACGCACACACACACACACACACACACACACTCAAAACCCCCAGACCATATCCCTCTTTCCCTTTCTGTGGGTTTCAATCAGGTGGCCTACAAATTCACCAAGACTCCGAAAGCTGTGATCTGTCATAACTGTTGGGACAGAATGCGGCCTCATGTCCTCATGGACGTGAGGAAAATGAATGAATGTTTGTCGCTGAGACGAATAACTGGTTTTGTGTCTGATAATGTGCTGGATGGTAAAATCATCTTAACATTTTAGCAAAGATAAACCAACAACATGGTTTCACAGTGTCTGTTTTGTGTGTGTCTAACTGGGAAAAACATCCACTGTAACTGCATTCTTCAGAGCTAATGTATTCATGGTCTCACCAACACAGGGGGCAGCAATGGTCTGTTGCAGCTTGGCTCACCAACATGAGATGACGAAGACACTGCACTCAACAGCAGCTAAACTTTTCAGTTAGAAGTATTTCTTGGGCTGGCTTGTTCGCAGTGGTTGCGTACTTGAATAAATCCACTAATGATGGATTATAGTCGGTCTGGATAACATTGTTAACTAAAATGTGCATCTTTGAGTTGTCATGATATACAAAGTCTCACAATCCATCATGGTATCACTTATTAATGTCTCCCTTTGGGTGAAGCGTCTCCCCTTGAAGGTTTGGACTGTTGGGGTATCATGGAGAGCAGACGGCTTCCCGGGGCTTTGCTGTTTGTCTTGGCCCTGCCTCAGGGTTGGGGGTTGTTTTTACCTCATAACAAAAAGAAACATGGTTTTGATGCTCTGCCATTGTGCTGTTGTGTAAACTGTAAACAATACACACACACGCACACACACACACACACACCCTCACATACACACACACCTACTGCTGCAGCGGCCACTCCCCTTCCTGTTCCCTCTCTCTGTAACTCTTTGTCGCTCTCTGAGTACAATTTACACACACGCACACCAAGCAGCTCTCTCTCATTACCAGCACTGTGGTGCCCTTGAGCAAGGCACTTAACCTGTAATTGCTCCAGTGAAACTGCCAACTGTGGTTGTACTGGGTTTGGTGTGTTCAAGGAAGGTCCACCAGTTCACGGAGCTCTCTCTTACAAATCCAAATGGTGACATGATATAATAACTTTGTTGCAAAATAATTATAGTAATTTATTTAAGACATCAGAACATTCATGTTGATGGATCATCACGCTTTCTTCAGCAGGACTGATCATTTTCAAATGGTGCTGAAATAAAATCACACAATGACTGTAGGAGGGCTGGAAATTAGATGGGAACAAAAAAAACTATGCTCTGAAAAATGGATACTTTCTAATTTTACATATACTATACCTGAAATTAATGGAATAAAAAATTCAAAACTACTAGCCGGTGTTTTAATTAATTGCCAGATCTCCCTACAAAACATTTTATTGGACTCAGTTCTGGTTCCAGTTCTGCTAAATTCTCTGCAAACCCATGTGGTAAGATCACAACTCATAGGTTAAGGGCTCATGGTCTCTTCTTGTCTTTCAGTTTTACTCCAGAGATTCAGCCTTCTTCATTCATGTGGCCTCAGTCAGCTGCCACAACCAGGAGCTGACCAGTAGTTTGTCTATGACCCGAGAGCAGACACTTGGAGCAGTGAACCCAGACAAATGTGGGTGAGGAACCTCAGAACCAGTGAACCTCCAACACACACACACTGACCACCATCATGCCTGCTAGAAACCATGAGGAATGATGCTCGCTCTCGCTCTCATAGCCCCCCTTCACAACCCTTCCCCTCAAACCACACACACATAAAAAAATCATACACACCCCACCTTACTGAATGCCCCCCCTTACCCCCTCAGCCCTTAGTTTGCCATGGAGGCTGATTCCGCCCTCTGGATGAACCTTTCCCCAGGACCCTGAGCTCTCAGAGGGGGCTGGATTAGAAGGAGGGGGCAGGAAGGGTGTGAGTGTGTGTGTGTGTAAGTTGGGGTGGTTTCATGATAAATAGATAATGAGGAGTTGTAAGATGCAGAGCGATTCTGTACATACTGTGAGTATGGGACAACAACACAGCATAGCCAGAATCCATTCTGAATAACACAAATATATTTACATATTGATTTATTCAAGCTTCACTTTGAGTTTTGTTGGAGTTAGTGGAGATAAGAGAAGCTTGTGCTGAAGGGATTATTGAAACGAATGTGACAGAATTTTTCAATAACTCAGATGTTCACTTTCATATTGTCTCAAACTCTGCCTGATGTTTTAGTATCCTGCCTGTTTGAGACCGTCCACATTGTCAGTACAAAGAAAATTATCCCTAAATGTAGACTGACATGACTCTTGACTCGTTTGCTTAGATTCAGGAGCATTTTTCATTCTCCCATCTTGCACTGACCTTAAGCGCCACGTAGACAGAGAAATAAACTCTGTTTTATATTCTGTAAAATGGTGAAAGTTAATAAAAGAGGTGGAAGGTTTTCTTCTGGTATAACAACATTTGTTTGAAGAAGTCGAGTTCAAGTTGGTAAAGACCCGATATCTCCACCCGACATCAAACCACACACACTCCCACCGCCAGTCTCTCATACTGAACCACAGGGGCTCCTCCCTGGACTACCCCCATCATGCACCTGTTCACAGCTCTGTCCCAGCTTGCCCTCCATCCCCTGCAGCATTCCTCCAAACACACACACACACATCCACAGACTTACACACACATGCAGAAATTCCAACATCTTTGATATCAAGAAATACAAAACTTCTCTAATTTGCTTTCCAGCAGGGTAATTAAGCGCTGTTCCTATCAACAGACTTCCTTGCATTTGATTTATGTGCCTGTACATTGGTTCTGCAGCAGCAGAAGTACAGAATCTCCTCCTGGTGACAAGAGAGAGATTGACACTCTGCGATCTTTACGAAGTCTGTACATCCCCAACATAAAATACAGCGCTGCCTCCCTCCCTGCCAAGGCTGTGCAAGTATTAGCACCTCAGACAGTCTGCAGTGCCAAGGCCTCGTCTAACCCCTTGATTTTGTGCCTGGAGGTGTTGGGACTTGTTCAGGAGATGTAACATGGTTTAAGAAGGTTCCCTCCACAGTTCCATCATGCAGTGAGAAGATGTGTTTGCATCAGATACATTTTGATCAAAGATCTGCAGGAGAAATAAACACTGCCGAACATTTGCCGAACACAAATATGTCACATTCATCACAAATAAGTGAAAACAACACCGTACAGTTTAGTAAAATTCTTTCTGCCATTAGTGCTGAGGGATCCCAAACACGTACATGTACCAGAATAATAGTTTAAGACTTTGCACAGAAATGACTGGAAAGAAATTTGTTCTTACATGGGTGGATTTTAGAAGATCCACAAGTTCGTCTACATTTCTGGTTTGTCAGGACAGCTTTCGAAAACGAAACTGAGCCAATAAAATATGTTAATTATAAATTGTATTGTCAATAGCTGGTGTGGTTTCAGCTGAATTGGGGTCTAATTTTCTAACGGGTGCTCCATTGTTTTGGAACGAGGCAGAAAGTCATATTTTTGCCAAAGCAAGATGGCTGAACCGAAGGTGTTACAGTTTGTTTTGTTGTTTCATAGGGGGCAGTGAGAGTGAATTCACCTCTCCTTGATCTCCCTGTCTGTTTACCTCCCCTTCTCTTGCCCCCTTGTCCCTCTGCAAGCCAGGGCGTGGGTGTCCAGGGCTCCGAGGTCCAGGCAATAACAATAGCCGGACTGTGCTGTCCTTAGTTCCAGTCCCACACAATGACCATGTCCATGTTGATTAGCGTGGGGTGGCGGCGGAGCCCGGTCTGGCTGGGGCTAATAGCTTATTACGCAGTGTAAAGTGACAGTGCGATCTGGAGAGGTACCAGGAGAACGGGCCCAATTAAAGGAGAAAAGAGAGGAGGAGGGAGTGTGTGTGTGTGTGTGTGTGTGTGTGTGTGTGTGTGTGTGTGTGTGTGTGTGTGTGTGGAGGACGGGTGGTGGTGGTGGGAGTATCAGGGAGGGGATGGGGATGAGGGCAGCGATGTACATTCCTCTGAGCTTCGGTCTAATTCGCCCATGACGGGTTCCCTGGGGACTGACACCCTCCTTTGCTGAAAATATTTGACTATTCTCTCGCTCTGTTGTTCCAAACACACACCTGAAACAAACCCCAAACAGGCTCACAGGCTACGTTACACCTGTACAGTTATGGGTAAACAACTCTGTTTACTTGTTGATACAGTTTGAGAAATGGGATACAGAGATTATGGAGCAGTAATATCCTTATCTACACTAATACATTACAGTATACAGCACATACAGCATGGCTGTGCTGTTAATGACATTTAAGTTGATGCAATCAGCTGATGCTCTTACCCAGAGCAGATTACACTGAGGGGTAAACCAGAATTAGCTCATAGGACCATGCTGGTGGTTAATGGACTAAGAGAACCAGCTCACACGTCGAGATGAAAGTCGGCTTTTTCACATTCATGAGAAGAGACTTGTCTTTATTATTTATTCTTGACACTCTGCTCTTTGCACATGAGGACTTGAATATATCTGTTTACTTGAATATATCAGGACTTACTTTCTTATTCATCATTCTAATCACCAAGCTCTTTGCACACTACAGTATTGACTTTACCTGGACGCTATCCATCTTCAGCTCTTTATGCCGTCAGCTATACCTAATTTATAACCTGACTATCAGTCAATATCCCCATTTATCCATTCATTAGTCTTTCTAGTTATTCATCTCAGCCTCTATGTTCATGTACCTATTGATACTTGTATTTTATTTCAATGTTTCTTGCTGCTGTAACAATTTAACTTCCCCCTCGTAAGAGTGGGGAAGTTAAATTGTAGAGTAAACAGTTGCCTCAGTTGTTAAATGTAATGCGTCTGATGTGTGATGTATCACTTCAGTGGTCTCTGTCTTAGAAGTGTAAAAATGCTGAGACTGAGGCTTTTCAAGCTCTCGACCTAATGAATCAAATTCTAGTAATACAAAGTCATTTTGTGGTGTTTATGATGCAAACGGAAATGTATTCATTGTGTCACAGCCACAGCATCTATTTGTAATAACTGTACATGAGGCAAAAGTCTTTTTAGGCTGATGTGGCCACACTCACAAAATCTCCTCACAGGGCTGCGGTGTTCCTGGGAGATTTGGTATCATGCAAACAAGAAGTCCAAAAGATGACGAGTCACTAGCAAAAGAAACGGGATCATCAGCAGTCAGGAAGATTTCAGGCAGCTGCAGCTTAGCATCAACACAACAAAGGACAGATGCAAGTATTCTAAGCAATGACATGTACCTCAGCCTGTATATCTCAGCACATTTGTATGTGAAACAGAAGCAGTGTATTTAGACATCATTTGACCAAAATATCACTACTGCCTCCTTTTTTCATGAAGAACCAAACTACACTTTTTAGGCAACAGGCAGCAGAGTCGCTTTAAGATCCTTATGATTAAATACAAAGCTTTTTGTGGCCGGACACCTCGCTCCTTTACTGGGCTACTCCACCGGCACACGATAAGCAGGCCTTGATCTTTCTACATGCTGTCGACTGTTCGAGATTAAAAAGTAAATATGATCAAGAATGTGAAACCGCTGCCCCCAAACTGTGACTGAAGCTGTCTACTACAGACCCTTATGTTCAGTTTTGTGTCACCTTGTTTTTTGTTTACATGTAAAAAATGACACTTGTGTTTTCATAAAGTTGCTTTATTAGTTTGTACAGTCAACAACAATAAGAGCTGTTGGTACAACCAGTTGCCCAAAGTTTCAGCACGGCTTTACAGCATTTCAACAAGTCCTCACACAGTTTAACAGTAGAGACACAATACTTCCCCACTGGTGGATAAACTGGAATAAAGCTATTGAAACAAAGTGTTACCAGGATTTTTCTCAATGGGATGTGGAGTCTGTCAGTTCAATGTTTAAGCTCCGGGAGGAAGAACAACAGAAGGGGTTAATGTAATCCATTTCATTGGTGGGGGCCTCTAATAACTGGTCTCTCCCTGTGTCTCCATTGGCCCGCGGAGTTTCCATTGTGCTGGCCGGTGCAGGTGTGGGACATGCTTTGTTGATCATAATCCCCTAGGCAAGAGGAGAGGCTTTGAGTGTGTTTGACGTACCCCACCGGCAGGCCCTTTGCTCCTCGGCCGCCGAGCAGCCACCGTCTCCAGCGGCCGCTCATGGGATCCGACAGGCGGAAAAATAATGAACAACACCTCAACCCGGAGCTGACCTGGCTCCAATTCACCAGCTCCACACGAGGGGTAAACGAACCACTTAATTGAGCCTTCCAGGATCAAATCATACTCAGGACCCCCCCAAGCCACCCCACGATCAACCCTCCCCACTCCCCAAACTTCAACCTCCGTCCCGGACACTACCCATCAAGATGTTTTCCTACACACACCCCCACTCTCATTCTTTCACTCTGTTTTCTTATGTTTTAACGGTTTCTGCACAGAACAGGGGCAGGTAAATGACACATCACAGGAAGATGAAGTCATGAAGTCTTTGCAAACTGTTCACACATAATTCATTTTGCAAACACTTTCAGTGCAGTTCAATAACAAAAATCCAATATTGAAACATATGACAGTATTACGCTTCTGCAATAAGTACTTTACTTTACGTACTTTTTACTTTAACTACATTTGGCTAAAATACTATGTACTTTTACATAATGTTTCCACTGCAGGATTTACAGGAATACTTTTAAAACACAGTATTACTCCTTTACATAAATAAAGGATCTGAATGCTTTATTCTGAATGCATTCTGAATTGTGTCTGTTATTGTATTACCTGTACTTTCTGCTTTGGAGACATTGTGCCATTTAATATTTTTTTTAAAAAAGTGTAGCTTTTGAAATTCAAAACAACTCATGTCAAGGTATTTTAACTCTGTACTGATTCTAGTGTTAACACCAGTGTTTGATGAAAAAGCAGTAACCATGTCTTTACTCAAAGAAAGCTTGTCAGTTTTTGTTTTCTAACCTGTGGAGTAGTTTCTGTAAAACTCTGGTAGACAGATGGGCCAGATAGGTGATAATGACTGTGTTGTTTGTACTTTAAAACCATCAAGCAATAGGACTGAAAAGGGAGTGAACATGAACAGCTACCTTTTACACCGAGTGGAACCACTTTGATAAAAAAACAAAAACAAAAAAACGTTGCCTGTGTTCGAAGACACCATTCAAACAAAAAAATTGAAATTTTGAGGAAAACCTGAACAAAAACTGAATTATTCAACCGCCCCCCCCAACACAACATCGCTCCGCTGTCCTTGATGAAGATCCTCGGCCCTTCACTTGAAACACGCTGGTATGACAGAACAGTTGCTTTCTGTGCTCCCTCCAAGATGTTTCTCATTAATGAGGCATCACCTCTTCACCATCCATTATCTGAAGAACAATTTGGGTATGGGGTCCTATGGGGTCATGTTAGGACATGAACCTACAGTATACAGTCACCCCTTGAAATAGCACCCACGGTCCTGTGTTCAACCTGCTTCCCAGACGGACCAACAATGCCGCTTTTCAAATGTCACCCGATAGAGCTGTGCGGGTGCCAAATTAGGATGGGGTGTCTGATGTTCCAGGCGCAAAAGAAGGTGATCAAACAGAGCTTGGGTCAATGGATCCCCACTAATAGAGAAGTTCACACTTGGCAGCGGGGGTCCTCATTCTGCACTGGTGCAGTCTGCCAGAGTGGAAAAGTTTTGGAACTGCCTGTGCAATGCATACAACTGAGTTTGACCTCCACGCTGAGAGCCGGGCCATCAGATTGTTGTTTTGGAGTTATCATGGCATTAGAGAGCAGACCTGCTCCGATGAGGAAACACATTTCAGACTATCAGATAAAATAAGTGAGAACTGATCCCTGAGTCTGGTGAGTCCACAAATTAGATCAGAGCAGTATGAGTTTTTTGGCCACAAAGTGGTGTTTATGAAGAGCTAAGTTCATGGGCCTTAATTAGTAGGTCATAGTATGATTAATTAAACAAGGGTTACACAAGTACGTGACATGAGGTGAAAGACTTTCAACAGTGTTTTATTATTATAATCATATGACATTTATGGTTTTTACCCTTTTTTTTTTTTACTTTATTTAGATCCACAGGTAAATAAAAGTGATACAAGAGAGAGCTTTACACATTTTTACCAGCTGCTGAGTTTGCAGTTATACCCATAATTATTCGCTTTTTCTAATTTCCCTAAGGGCCAAATCCGAGATGATGGGAAAGTACTATCATATCAATTTCACGGCATAACACTTAAGTACCATGAACACATGCCCGGTGTGAATCATAAACAGTGAAAACTAAATAAATGGTCAAATCATTGTCCCTAATCTGCATAATGGGTGGCAAATATTTGCAGGGGGAATTTCTTGATGCGTCGTTTCTTAACAGGGACAAAGCAAGATGGCCTCCTCTTAATTTGGGGCAAACATTGCCAGAGAATGGAGACAAAAGAGATGCTTAAACCCCGTTGGTCTAAGGGGGATATCTTCAGAGAGTCCCTAATTGATATGCGGATTGGCGTGAAGGGCTGAGGACAATAGCTGTTTTGTTTCACATCAAGACGTCTGTCAACTGCGGTGTCTTTGCATGGAGCTTGGCTCACCTCCAAACCTGAACTTTCTCTCTTTATTTTACCAAAGCTTCTCCCGTCTGATATGCTGTCCGTGGCACTGGAGCACGTTGTAGGACAAGGTGTGACATGGGAGGAGGGAGCTTTCATTCAGAACTGATAAACTCAAGAAATATGACATAAACATTAAGGAAGACATTTCTTGTCTTAGTGTGACTGAGAAGTTAAAACAGTTCTTGAGGATGTTATCGGTGGAGTAAGATTTTTTTTAAATAAAAAAATGGTGGATTTGTGAAATTTTATCTCTTTGTCCTGCACAGAAGATCAGTGCAGAACTAATCAGAACATAAGGGAACATAGACACCCATGTTGGATTGTGTGCTTTCCTGCAGAAACATTTTTTCAGATTAAGCTGATTACCTGTGCACTAACTAAGAGACTCTTTGATTGACTGGACATGTACCAATTGAAAACTATGCCTATTTTGACAGTGATTTAAACCTTTAAAATGAGTTATCGTGAACCCGTTCCCGTTTGTAACGGTTTTTGCGGCATGGTCCTTGACCTGCTCAGATTCATTAGAGGGTATTAGTGGCGAGAGATGAGGGAGTTTTGGGGGTCGACCCGTATAGCTGGGCAACATTCCCACAGCAGAAAACAAAACTAAACAAACTGTAAATTACTATTTACAGGTTTTTCAGAAACAAGATCGTCTCCTGAGAACAACACTATTACTCAACACTAATCTCCGATTTGACAGGATGAGAAGCAGCCTTAATTAGAGACAGGTAGATTCATTTTGTTTTATTTGGATGTGAAAGTAAATTTGGCACCGTGTGTTGATCAACCCAGATATATTATGACAAAGAGAGCGAAATGAGGAATCATAAATACTGAGTTAAGTCTTGGTCAGAAAAATCTCTAACTCTGCAGCCAGGCTTTTGCACATATATCACACAATAATGTGTAAGATACGGTTAAAAGCTGAAGCTTGGAATGTGCTCAGAACATAATATGTAAAATCACAAACTGAAGGTTCAAAGTGGAAAAAGCCTGTGAAAACGCAACTAAAAAATGTGGGATGTTTTTGTTGTTTTTATATAACTGGTGAGAGGCTGCATTGAGATGAAATGGAGTAGAAGTAATTAAATATGAGATGGAAGTCAATTTCCATTCAAATTATAATGAAGAACTGAAAACACTGATGCCCTATTTGAAAATGATGCATGACAATACAATAGAGACCACATGATATTTATTTATAATCACAGTTGAAACTGCCTGTAAGCTGTATGTACTGTATAAAGATTAAAAAAAAGAGACAATAATAGATACAAAAGCCATTCAATGATTGTCACATTGAATCCTGAGAGAAACCATGACACAGCATATAGTTTTAATATATATTTATGACATCTGGGTTTTAGTGATACTGTTTTCGGCACATTTTTTTAAGCTAATATTCACTTCTGCTTTAATCAAACTACGTTCAGACAACAGTACAAAAATGCCTATCAGCATAAATAGCATAAATAGTCACAAACTATCTTTATAATTTACAAAAATACACATTTATAAAGTATTTACATGAGCCTTACTGCTGTGGTTTCAGTCAACCAGAGGATATAAAAATACGGCAAGCCCTGTTTTGGATCATATTTGCGTTAAATCAATTATTGCTGCATTTGGAAAAGGTCTAAATATACAGCAGGGCACTTTCCTCTCATATGATTGTTGTTTTGAGGTAATGGCGGTCTCACAAAGGCAACTTTGGCAGATTTGTGTCGATTATGAATAAACAGTTTCAACATATGTAATCAATTGTAAGAATTTAGCTGCTTCAAAGAAATAAGGGCTGGATTTGGCATAACTGGCAAAATATCAAATGTACATTTACTTCTCAAACAAGACAGTTACGTAGTTGTGACAGTAAGACTTGGAAAAGTTTCTGTTCCAACTGCCAAAAAAAAAGTAAAATAGATGTTTAAAATATTAAACATACGTTTTCAGAGGTTGTTTTACTTTGCCAATATAAGTTTAGCATTAAGATCAAAGTAGGAGTTTTGATAGTAATAAAAAAAGAATAAAAAATTTAAGTGCTAATTTTTTGTTTGACTTTCCAGCTGGTGTTGCCACAGATTTGAGTGCTTGTCAAGTTAAATCAAGCGTAACTAAAAGATTTTATGTTCTCTGATCTCTCCTGTGAACTGATCATTGAAGGCAGTGTTATGTTCACGATGTACAGAAGCCGCTGCACAGCCTGCACTCTAACCTCTCTGCTGAACTGCACGTATGTATGCATGCATGTTTTTCTGGAGGGGGGGGGTTCACGGAGCAAGAAGTCCCTAAATGAGAGTGAAGTTGTGGTGAAGCAGCTCCTATAGCTCAGTCCCTTCCCTGGGATAAATCAAGCTGTTGACACTGAAGCTGTTGTAGAAGTGACTGTTGAACTGTCCACTCTGCCCACTGCCAAACGTGTTGTAGTACACTCCACGGTTGAAATGCAAGCCCTCGCTGTGCTCTGACACCCCTGTGTCCTGTCCACCGTGGTTTGGGTGGTAGGGGCTCAGGGCCGTAATGTTCCTGTTTGACAGTTCGTTCATCAGTCCTAGGGACCCTTGCCGGCTGGGGGCCCCCGAGCTAAGAGTTGACATGCTGCTGTAAAAGTTATTAAAACAAGGAGCGGACGAGGCCAGTCCAGGTGGTGATGATGATGACGAACTCTTGTGGTTCTCGTTCATTGACTCCATCTCCAGAGAGGATGGCCCCAGGAGCTGAGGACTGTCTGAGGGCTTCAGAGAGGCCGACACTGCTGGCCTGCTATCCTCGACTTTTGTGGCCCCTGCTGCCGCCGCCGCAGCTCCTCCTGTGCTGCTTGGATCTGATCGTCTTTTCCTTTTCCTGCGGAAATTTCCGTTGTCAAACATCTTTTCACAGTTTGGGTCCAACGTCCAGTAGTTTCCTTTTCCTGTGATGGAAGATGAGACACATATTGCAAATTAACTGTTTCCATTTTGGTTGCATGTAGCTTTACCTGACTGATGTTTTTGGAGCCCATTAAGTGTAAGTTATATGGTATAAATAAACCGCTAAATTTATTTTAATTTTAATAAATCAGCCTTTTCCTGTCAAGATATGACTCTACAAATAAATGCACTGGGAGGACAATTTCTGTCTATCATAGCAAACTTCTGTCCCATATTTTCAATCTGAATGTAAGTTGGTGCCATTTATCTCACATCTGCTTCCTGCTCATTCTGAGCATTTTCAGGATTACTGGACTCTCTGCAGGTTAAAGGAACTGTAATAAATAACACCTTTCTACACTAAAGTACAGGTTAGATTTAAAAACACTCCAGTCACCTTAAAGTTCCAATCAGTAAAGGGAATGCTTTAAAATTCAAGGTATATTTCTAGTAGATTAAAATATATATTTACTTCTTAATAGTGAGCCTTTAAACTCATTATACGCCTCGTTATTTGATTGTGTTATTTTATATTTCTTCATATGAATTTCTCTGTATTAATCTTTGAACACTATCACCACTATTTTTTTTAAAAGAATAGCATCTGCTGTATCTACCTGTATCATATCCTAAACACTTGTTGATTTGAAAATAAATGACCACACAGCAACAGCTGTGTTAGCCCAGGACTTTTAGAGAAAATGATTTGGAGTTAAGTGTTGATAAAAACTTACTGGACCACTCATATAACTGGTATGGATCAATAAAAGCTTCTAGTGTTTAAATTTAGTCGGTGTCCATAATTAAAAATTTCTTCTGAAATAACAATGTCAATATAATTCACGCTCATCTAGTTTCACATCTAATCCAATCTCACCAAGACTTCCAGGTGACTGACCTGCACCTAAATGAATAAAATAACATTTGCCCTGGTGCGTTCACTGTACCTGGATCGTCCTCGTCCCTCGGCACTTTCTTGAAGCAGTCGTTCAGAGACAGGTTGTGCCGAATGGAGTTCTGCCAGCCGGCTTTGCTCTTCTTATAAAATGGGAAATTGTCGGCGACATACTGGTAAATCTGGCTCAGGGTCAGCTTCTTCTCGTGTGCGTTCTGGATGGCCATGGCTATGAGCGCAGAGTAGGAGTAGGGCGGCCGGACCAGTTTCAGCAGCTCCTCCTGGCTAGCGATAGACAACCAGCCCAGGTCGGGCCCACCGAATCCAGGTGAGTTTGTTATGAACTGCCGCTGCGAGCCGTAGGAGGGCGGGATGAACGACGCCGGGTTGTTGCCGTGCAGGTAAGACGCGGAGGAGTTGACGCCCGGCCCGTTGAGCCACAGGTACGGGTTTGGAGACGATGTGTAATCCCCGAGGCCGTAGCCGGCGGGTCTCTGTGCGCCCTGCAGGCTCTGCTGGTGGTACATGCTGCTGAAATTGTCGCAGTAGACAGCGGCCATGTCCGGGGCCTCCTGGGCGCCTTTGGGTGGGAGAGAGCCGACGGTAGGGGAGGTGTGGTGCTGGTGCTGGTGATGGGACTGAGGGTCGATGGAGTTCATCACTCCCCGCGGGAAATCCCAAAGGAAATGCTGAAGCGGTTCAGGTGGCCTCTCCCGGTGCGCAGGTAGCAGCAACAAGTGTCAGGGAGGATGGTGGAGTTTGGGGAGTTTTAATACTATAGACCCTTGACAGTGGCCACATCCAGGCAGTAGATAATTCCCAACAGCCAATAGACACAGAGTGAGTAACAGGGGGTGTGGTCATGGTCTACCTCATTCAGCAGAGACCGGGTCAGTGGTTTCCTAATGTTTCCCTTGTCAAATCCTCCTGGAGACACACAACAGACTCCCGCTGGGTTCAGATTTTCTCATAAGGACTGAGGCTGCGATCATTTAACCTCAGTCAACAAACAACACACCTGCACTTACTGGCTGCAATAACAGCGTTTACATTATGCGTTTTCATCTGTCCTGACATCTGTGCTGCAGTTTTGACGTTTAGACTTTACTATAAATTATAGTCAGAGCTTTGGAGAATCACAGTCACTTTCTCAGTACATTTCCAGGTTTTACTGTCCCCTTACTTTCACTTTTATTCAAAGTGAAGATGATTTAAAACCTGTCTCTTAAACTTTATTCAGTATCACACAGATTTATACTGGAGCTGTTCGTCTTAATGATTTTTTGTTTTTTTGTCATTCAAATAAATTTCTATAGCAGAAAACACAATGTAAAATAAAACAAACAAACAAACAAACAAACAAACAAACAAACAAACAAACAAACAAACAAACAAACCCATAAACCCAAACTGTCTGAAGTCCATGGTCCGTGTCTCATTAAAGAAGTTTTCCTTATTTATACTCTGTCCTCAGGTTGTCAGTCTTCAGATTTCTGAAACAGTTCCTAACCATGTGTGATCTTTGACACTGAACCTTGGCATTACAATTAGCACATATTTCATTGATCACCATGTAAAGCATGTAAATTATAAGCCTTCATCAGCTTTATATTAATGGCTCCCTGGGATCAGGACTATGCCGCACTGTACCCACAGAACTGACAAAACCTAACAGGCGGTAAAACTATTATATAAAAGATTAACAATTAAATTAACAATTAACATTAACACAAGATTAATAAGTGATGCTATCCATTCATGCTTACACCACAACCTAAAAACCTAATGAAAATTAAAGCAACTACTTTACTCAATTGATTATTTCAGCTTATTTCTCCTGGTTATTTTGAGACTTTCTGCTAATGTTAATGATCACTTGTTTTAATAAATAACAAAATGTATTTTTTTCAAGTTTGTTTGGTTCATTTAATGTTTTATGATCACCAACATTTTATAACTAAAGGCAGATTACATCTTTAAACACAAATACACTAATTAAGCTTATTTTAAATCATCTTTACTGCAGTACAAACATTACTGTAGCACAGAGGGATTGAACTGAGGACACTCACTGACCTCACTAACCTCTCAGTGCTTGTCTAACCCTGTCCCTGATACTAATCCTAACCCTAAAACCAGTTCTCACCCCCCCCCTGAACTTCCCTAAGACCAGGTAGAATTTACTCACTTTTCCGCTCTCTAGTTCTAAAACCCATGTTGGTTCTCACAGAGATTCAACTACTGTACAAGAGCAGACACAAGTCCCTGTTCATAACCCTCACCTTGACCCTAAAACTAGTACTCAAAACAAGAAGTTAGTTCTCCTGTGTTTTATCAGTTTTATATTATTTCTTTTTTATTTTGGTGAGATGTTTAATCATATTAAACTTTATTTTGAAATCAGGTTTACTCACCTCATTTTATGTTATAAATAATGGTGATGTGATAATGTGAAACAGTACATGCTAGTTTGATTTATATTTACAAAAGGATGGAAGCTGGAACATAATATCTCTGATGCTTCCCCAAAGGAACTTACTCTTCTTGTTTACATGCATTAAATTACATTCATCAATATTGTGAACTGTCAAAAGGCTTCAACAGAAAATGGGGTTTCATTGTTACGTATCCTTAGGCCAGGAACAACAAATCAGTTTCTTTGAAGAGTTTAAAACATGTTTTTTGGCTAATTAAGGTGTCTGGAGAGAATTCTGACATTGGCTTTTTATCTTTTCATCAAAGCATTTCATAATTTTCCTGTTTCTTTCAGGATCTGCTTGTTAAAAAAAAGATGAATGAATAAGAATGTTTTGAATGTGAGTGAAGTAAGTTCTGAGTGTTTTACTGAAAGAAAGAAGCACTGACTTTTGATTTTAGCAAAGTAAAATGACACTGACTGATTTATCTATCTGTTTGTTTGTTTGTTTGTTTTTTAATGGACTGTCATGTTGTGTCTTAAAGACACATATTAGCATCTGTTCACAGTCAGTATGTGTTTGCTTTGAGACAGTATAGCTTCAACACTGCTCTGATTTAAGTCACTCAGCTGACTGGACTGGACATAATACTGGACCTGGACACAACCGTTCTCTGAGTCAAACAGCCTACGTGATGCATAAATAACAAAACCTCCTCATGAACTGTCTTTTCACTGCTTTTCTTTGAAGCTTTATGATATTTGTTCTGAATAAAATATCCACAACCAAGGTTCCACGTTTTTAATGACTGCCTCATTAAATCAAACAGAAATATATTTATTTTACACATGCAAAAATTCATCAATTCATCGTGACATTCTTGGTATCTTTGGAAACTTTGGGATCTCCTCTTGAGTTCAGAATACAGTTTTCTGAGTTTGAGCAATGACTGAACCACTAAAGCAAAATGCAAGGGAAACTAAAACACAGTACACACACAGAGAAAACGAATGTACTATTAGCGGGTAGATTAGTTTACAGGCTGATTAACTGGCTTTGGGTCATCGATTTCCCTCTCTGAACAGCCTAGATTTTGCACGTCTGTTTTACAAATGTGCCATATATGTTCTTACATAGTATTTTTTATTTATTTTTAAATGAATTAGTTATAATTTCTGTATTTTTGTGTACACAGGTCTTCACTGAAATGGTGTTTCTTACTGCAACCTTGCTCTTCTGTGCCTCTGGCTGAGATATGTGGAGCTACACTGCCACCTTGAGATGCCTTTTTCCTGTGACGCACCCCAGCCTTCCAGCTATTCTCAAAATTTGCAGCATATCACATTCACCACAAGATGGAGGCAGCTCACTGCTCAGTGTGGCATCTGAGCTGACAGTGCAGAGCGTGAAGCACCCACAGGAGAGAGCTAAACACTGCTGTAACTGTCTTTGGATGAAGTTGCCAAGGAGCCATCAAAGTCTTGTAAGAAATCTAATATGAAAATGTGGTTTTCAAATGAGAGCTCCTGCAGACTGAGAAAGTCTTTGAAGAAGTGTGCTTTCAAATAACATCAAAGGTTATTCCAACCCAGAGGGTCCAGAGTAAGACTGGTAATAGACCAAATAATGCTTCTTATGGTCTTAAAAGAAAGGCAAAGAGTTAATATAAATGTTTCTTTGACCAGAGCCTGTCTGCATTTTGCATGAACCCACTGGTGTTACATTTCTTCTTGGAGAGGAACTATCTAATAAAACGGAGTCAGACCCCCTCTGAGCCCTGCTATGATTACTTTGGTTGGTATTGACACATTATCTGCCAACACTTCCCTGTTTTTCAGCATCTGATAGACTGAGGTTTTTCTCTAATGCAGCTTTTCCACTGAGATCCAGGCCGCAGAGTAATTGTCCGCGCAGCACCAGGAGTCGCTCTGTCTGACTGTAATTCTATAATATTGGGGTTGGCTATGACAATAATCCCCGGGCTCATCATGCGTCGCCAGAACTGTTTCACAAACTCAAATGTATGTATGAGAATTTGAGATTGTGGAAAAGGGAAGACTCTCTGGCTCTGAAGCTCCTGTCAGCAGACTCTTTTAAAGTAGAAAAGTTTTGGTGAACACACAGCAAAAGTTTTTGAATTGCGACTTTTGCAGTTGCTGTCTGAGTTAAACAACCCGAGGGTGGAAAGCAGAGGATGTGGATGTGTAACATGACAGTTTCCACATAAAGGATTTTTTTGTCATCAGATACCATATTTCCTGACTGACACTGTAACATCCAGCATTAAATACAGAGGAAAAAACAAGTGTTAAAATATTAAGCACCCAACAACTGAGGGTGGCTCATTAGCTGCCCTTGCCAGTTCCCAGTGTGACTGACAGATATATTCATCACCTCGATTCAAAGATCGCCGTGTGCTGCATGTGTGTTTCTGCATGTGTGACGTGAATAGAAAACTCGTGGATGTCTTAAAACCTTAACAGGGCATTGCCATAAGAGCATAACAGGAGGCTGGATGTGAAAAATAAAGGCAGACTGTGAGCTCTGCTCTGCCCAGCTGGTGCATCTTCACAACACAGAGTCAAAATCAGGCCTGCTCAAAGCATTTCACTGCTAAATCTTTAAAGAAACTCTCAAAGACGAGAGGAATGCATAAATAGTTTAGGGCTGGCATGTTGGTAACATGTACTGTGTGTGAATTATGGAGAAAATATTCAAACAGTGCTCTTGCTCGTCCCTAATTTGGAGACTCTATCCACACAATAAATTTTTAGGTCATATTGTTTTGTGTTTTGTATGTTTGTCATGTCGATTTCCAAGAGAAAAGGTAATTTTAGAAAAGAGGCAGCACACACTGAGGCAAAAACACATTTTTTTAGACGTAATTATAGACAAAAGAGGCAAAAACAACATACACATACATGTCGCAGACAGTGTAATTTGAAATAGTTTTGTTCTGTATTTGTGTTTGCACACGAAGAAGTAGAGTTGATATATTTCTGCTGTCAACAGAGTGTAAAATAGTGACACAAATAACTTTATATTCCAACACTCAGGAATAAAGAGAAACAGATGACGAATGTGATTCCCAGTCTGAGGCAGGAAGGATGTGACCTACAGTAAAGTGTTACCGCAAACACCTCAAAGTATTTCAGTTTACAAAAACCTTTTGAAAATACATGAGGACACAAACAAGTGCTGAATAAATAACATGAGGGTGATACAATTTGTTGACACTGTTTAAGAGTGTAGGATTATACACTGAAATAAAAGGAAAAACAGGAATAAAGAACATGCAACCGAACCAGTTCCTGACTCACTGGTCTGATCCAAACAACCACTTTCAGCTCCCTGTTTTTGTTTTTGTGTTTTTGTCTCCCTTGATGTTTGTCAGATGGACTTTTTATGTCCAAGGATGTAGGGAGGATGATTTTCAGGCTTTGGTGGGAGGAAGACTGAGCTGAAAAAGAACTCACTCCTTCATCATATAAACAGCTAAAGGACCATTTCACATATTTAAAGCCTTTTCTGTTCATACAGATTTCAACTTGGGATTTATTGCAGGGCCGTCGTATTAGACAGGACTGATTTACCTGGGTACATTAATAAACTGACAACTGAGAGTAAATATTTAAAACAAGTGCTAAAACCTAAGAGAATGTGCTGCTAGTTTATCTGTTTGTTATTAATGTGTTGAAACTTGTTGGATAACAGCAAAAAGAAAAAAATGAAGTCTTAAAAGGCCTTGTTTATGTCCCAAATATTAAATGACCACAACATGAAAAAGTAATTCTAAAAATGAATGGTTTAAAATTTAAATCAGCGATTAGGATTTTTAAAGTTGGGGTCTGAACATCTACAACACTCTTTGGAACTTGAACTTGATATTATACAGATATTGAATGATGAACATGCGGTTGTGATTTTTCCATCCCTGAATGGTTTTAATGTATATAATCAATAAAATCCTCATATGTACACAAACAGGTAAACTTATTAGGCTTTACTGCTTTGACATTACTGGTTAGGGGGGAGGCTAAGCTGCAAATTTGGGGATGCAAAGACCTATTTATTCCTATTTCTGAGACAGTCGGGCCCATTCACCCGACGCACAATCTCCACCATTTACCTCCAGTCTATTTCTGTGACATATTCATGCCCACGCGTCAGGCTCAGTGAATCTACCTGTGTTAGGCCGAGCAGGATAATTTACACAGGAAGCCTTTGGAAATAAGCATTTGCACCTATTATATGTGGCATGCTTCTTGGGGAGCAAACACACACGTACGCAGACATGCGTGTGAGAGCGACAGAGGACAGATAAGAACATGTATACACACACACAGAAGGCATTCATAGCGGGCGGTAAAAACACAGTGCTGCTTTTGAGAAGCCAGCCACAGTTCTGCGGGCAGCGAGGGTACATACAGGAGATGTTATTGCTCTATATGTTTATAACGCTGCCATGGAAAAAAGAGAGGCTCGGCCACAAGCATTTCCTCAGTTCCTCTCTCCCCAGTAACCTCTCCAAGCCTGTGTGGGAGGGAGGCGGTTAGCATTTATATGAGAGCTGAGCGCATGTCACACTTCATCATTTCAGAAATAGGCATCCTAATTTCTCTTTCTCTTTTTGCATATATTCTATCACAAACCGCTTTCATCAGCCTGCTCTCGTTTCTCTGTCCAGCCCAACTATTTGTTACTTTCATTGTCTGGACTCTCAGTTCCGACCCCTGCAATGGTCTTATTTACTTGAGATGTTGGTTTAGTGTAATGTTAGACACATGAGAATCCAAAGATAAATATTTGAAGGAGAATATTTGGTGCGTCTATTGTTTGGTTCGACCCTTGTGTTGCTCACTACCGGTTGCTTATATTGCTGCCCACCAAGTTTAAGGAGTTTAGGTTTATTTCACTGTTTTGTATTTGCTCTGAATTTGAGTTTCAGCTGCTGTTAATATCTAAAATGAAAATGTAACGTCTGAAGCTGGGACGTCATTGATTTTTCCAAGACAGCAATCATGACTTTACTCCATTGTTTAGCCGCCTAAATGATGTCAGGCTTGTATGAATCATCATAAGAAGAAGCTCAGATTGTTGTTACAAGTAACCAAGGTTGTTAAGAAATAGTTGCTGTGGCTAAAGCGAAAAAATGTGTATCTTGTAGCCTTATGGTGTCAGTATGCTTCAGATTAAGTGTGTGATATATCACTGAGCAACCTTTCCCTAACAAGTTGCCCCAGTGTCAGAGCCAACAAGTTTGATACTGACACTGGCGCAGCTGCATCTGACAACTTTTTAAAATTTTTTAGTCAATCTGACATTTATTCCCACGTCATACAGCAACTGTGTAAAGTGTAAAGGTGTGAAAGTAGGCAGGATTTACATTTTTCTCTCAAGGTCTATTTTCACACAGCTTCTTCCGTGTGTCCAGCCTTAGTGCAATGTCACGAATGCCTTCAGTGACAGACCGTCCAAAACTGTGCACAAAGACACTGAACTCTTAGAGAGCTTTTAGGGAGTTTGTGTGACGAAGCCCTTTGGCACAGCTGTAGAAAATAGATACACAAGGCTTCATACGGGCACAGTTTACAATGGCAAGTTACAAGTTACAACATGGAGACTGTTTTAAGTGGATGTCCTCGTGAGTGTTGAAATCCATGGTTACCCCACCAAGACACCAAAACCCTTATTGGCACCATTCTGTTAAACCATGCTAAACAAACTTGGTCATACAAAGTCTTATCCAAACATTTCATAAGACAACATCGAGATAAACAGCGCACATTTCTGTTTGTCGATCTGACACAAACTTCATTCAAAGCCTACTGACCTTACCCCTCAGTGAGGTGAAGCCATGGCCAGAGCTATTACCGCAGCAATTGTGTGGAAAATATGCATTGGAATATTTTACAACTGCATTCCATGATTAGACTCCTTCAAACACTTCCTTTACTTCAACTTTTATTCATTTTCCCATCTCATCTCTATTAAACATAAGCTTCAAGGACAGAGGAAGCGAAGGAAATGAAACCTATTCTACTGTCGCACTACGTTGTTCTAAATTATAGTGCCAGCCCATAATGTGAATGTAAATAACAGCTGAAATCGTGTCACATTTAATTATTTTCAGATACAGCTATCCTCTGTTCATCTATGCTCCTCTGAAACCAGCTCTCTGTTTGTGATCCAGAGCATAATTAGGCCTCGGAGTATGGCGGTGAATGTTTGGTCTCACTCTGCTCGGCTTTAAAGAGAATGCTCCTTTTGGATGCTGTAGTATGAGGGTATATATCCCTTAAAAAAGCAGGACTGTAGCTGCTCGTGCCTCTGATGTGCCATCCAACTTTAAAATACAGCTTTGTGAGCTCAGTCTTCTTCAAAGCCTTCTTTTCTTTTTCTTTTTTCCCCCCTCCATTGGCTTTTTTTGCCCCCTTCTGCCAGCTCCAACTCGGCTCTGCCTGCTGTCGCGACATGATGACTGGAACTGAGTGAAGATGTCGGGTGAAAAGCCTTAAAGGAACTGCAGCTAATTCATGAAGCAAGCCACTATCTCATAAACTAAAAAGTGGTTGTAGCAGCATGAAAAATGCAGAGAAAATGCCATAAAATGGGGACATTGAGCTGCTGGTTTTTTGTGTGTTGATCACTGTTGTGTTTAGAATTCACTGCAAGTAATCAGCGTAAAAAACACTCCTTTCATTCTCTTTGACTTGGAGGCCTAATGGCTTTTTTAGTAATGACTTTGTGTCTTTAACGGCACAAACGTCATTAACCCAGGCCATTGTTATTCTAATCTCTCTCTGTCAGAGGCCTCGGAGGCAGAGTCTCGTTGAAACAGTTTCCTCATTGTGAGCCCGGAGGGAGGGGGGATGGAGGTGTTTCAACCGCTGCCACCTGAGCGGGCATCGGCATCCAGAAAACCTTACATTTAGGGTGGTCCAACCCGCCATCCCCAAACCGCGTACTCCTGGCTCCCGTCTTTATGTGGTCCTAGTTCCACCTCCCCCATCCCTCCTCCCACCGAGTCTTTCCCCCTCTCTCTACACAACCTCTCTCACAAAAAGCCCCTCACACGACGAACAAAGTTTCACTGGCCCTCATTTGTTGACTTATCTGGCATGGCAGAAGTTCGTCTTTTAAAGAAAAAAAATTACTTAAACACTGTTTGTTGAGCTTGTTTTGCAGCAGGGAGGTGGCGGACTGTTGCCCCCACACCCTGACTCCCCCTCCTCAGACACACAGGAAGAGTCTCAGCCATCTCCTCCACGACTTGAGCAGGTGCAAAGACAAGGCTCAATGACATCTTTGTACCAAATGGAAGAAGTTTGGGGGTTTAACAAAACCCCTGGCCGGGACCGGACCACCTCCCCTCCCTCCGTCTTTGGGGGAACCCGAACGTGAGAAGTTAGCTGTGACAGGCTGCAGAGGGGGGAAACCGTATATCCTGAAGTGACACAAACACCAAAGGTAGTTGGTTTTTGGCTTCCATGGCTGCCTGTCACACTGCTTTTAACACTGCTGCTCTGGTCTTTCACTGGCTGTAGTAATTCATGTTGGCCCAGTGCTAGTCTCTAAGCCCAGTTCACAATAGAGACTCACAATAGCAAGTCCTGTTTTGTAACTGTGACTTAACAGCAAAATACAAGAACTATTCTATAGTCCAGGGAGCTCCATGGTAAAGTCTCCATCTCCATTATAACTGCATTACTCTATTAGTCAGCTGTGAAACAATGGTGAAAATTTTTCTTCCATTCATTTTACATGAAGTTAATCGAGAGAGCACATCAGTGGCTCAATTAATGATCAAATTAATTCATGGATTAACTTAGTTAATAAAAACTCTACCACGTACAGGTATACATGTGAAACATAAGCTCCCAGGTATGACATGACAGCTTCTTAGGACACAGTACCATTTATATGTTTACCCACATGTGGCTGTTAGATGTATATCTGTCTTAATTTTTCTGCCTCTGAAGAAGATGGTAGAACTGGAACCAAAATATAAGGGTGAAAATATAGTAGCACAGGTATGTCAGTAACAAATTAAAGTAAAAACCCACAAAGAATTCACAAAAGCCTTACTGGACTGCACTGAACCTTAACACTCGCTACCCGATGCCCCACTGACACTCAGTCACTTCACACGTCTGATCTCACAAAGCAAAGTGTAAACCCATCCATGTTGATGATTCAGTTTGAAATCTGATTGTTCAAACCTCCTCGGCAGATGGAGCCAGATGAAGTCATACTGAGCTACTTTTTATTGATCCTTGACTAGAGCAACCACTGAGTGATCCGTATTGGTGAGGCAGTGGTGTGAATAAAAACCCTTGTAGTTCATAAATAATTTTTTGTGATTTGTATGTTACACATATGAAAACCAAGATGGATTACAGTTAGATTTGTGATCTTGCCAGCAGAGACTCATTCTCTGTATCTGGCTAAGTGTAAACAAAAGTGTCTTTAATCTCATCTGGATTTTATCCGGACATGAGAAACTTGACATGACAAGAGCAAATGGGTTCTCAGGCATTGTCAAACGTCTTCGTTGTGTGGGTTTCCAGGGGGAAATTTTCAAGTTGAGACGTGTTTACATTTCAGCAAAAGAAGCAGTTTAAGGAGAAGCAGAACTGTGACGGTTTAGCCACAGCATGGCTAAAAAAGACGAGGCAAAGAACTCACACATCACCAACAGAGAATCCAAAGAAAAAGACGCTATAGCTGACAGCTGAGAAAGTGCAGTTCAAAGACTGGCAAAGTCTAAGATGGAGTCTCACCTCAGGCATTTACCACTTCAAGCAAGTGGCCAGGAAGAGGACTCGTCTTTGAAGATCACTTCCAGTGATGTGGGGTGTGCTGACCTGACCCAAACAGGTAAATCAATTCACAGTCACGATACTTCAAAATGAATTTGAGTGTGTTTATCACCATGCTTTTGCAGCCTGGATCCAATCTGGGACTTTATATTTCACTGACTTAATTGTTCAGTCGTTTAAAAGGGACAATGGCTTGTACCGCCAGCCATGTTTGGCTCTCATGCTGGAACAAATACTAAAGGGATAAATGAAAAAAATAAAAGCATAAATTAAAATGTCAAATCAGCGTTTGCATTGGTCTTTTTCATCACTGTTCACCATGAAACCCTGTGTATTGTCACTGCATCTCTCTATCAGTGCCACCAAGGGACATCGCCGCACATTTGTTATGCATGGGGATTATTTCCGAGCTGATTCGGATCCTAATGATCAGCCACGATAAGCCATCCTCTCCGACTTCCAAAATGTGAAGAGTGTGAGGCTTTATTATTTCTGGAGTCGTTCCCATGGCCGAAGCCTTTGCAGCCCACCCTGGATTTCATGGAGCTCTCAGGCAGTAACCTCAAGAACAATGTGGGGTGCTGTGCTGATACTGGGGACCAGGCAAGCCCAGCTGCCCCCACCTGCTAGCAGCTTTACGGCCTTGGCTCCTGGCCCCGAGGCCTGTTCCTGCACTACAAAAAACATCCAATTTATCATCCATTTTTATTTTTATATAAAGGTTTTAAAAGTGAGTTCAAAGTCAAAAAAATTAGACTTGCTGCTGACTGAGATCACTTCATGCCCTCTTAGTGTTGCTGATTAACTTTGCAAAGCCAGCCACAATCTGTAAAGCTCAGTTTTCATAACAAGGTTTGATCTGAGCTTTGCAGTGTGGGGTGTGACACCACTTGTCAGGTGATTTCAGAAAAAGTATTGGAAACATTTTTATACTGCAGATGCCACATTTGGGAGGACAAACCTTTTGTTTTGGAGAAGCTCAGAATTTAAAGAATATTAGCTGAAAAGATGCACATTTATTTTTTGCAGGGCAGGCCTGTCTGATCCTTCACGGGCATCCAGCTGGGGGAGGAGGGGCCTCAAAGTGGGTGTGTTTGGGGGGAGGAGGTGTGTGTCCTTATGGTGAGCCTTTGCTCAGCTGTCGAGTCCACACACAAACACATACACACACACACACACACACACACACACACACACACACACACACACACAGCCAGGAATGAACTTCCATGGCCAATCAGCTGCCAGTGCATGCAAATACATCCCTACTTGATGTTTTGACATAGTATATTCCCTGTAGTCCTCAACTTTAACCATCACAGCCACATGCTGAACCCTTAACCTAACATAAAACTAAACCTTGACCAAGTCTCGGCCCTTAATCAGCCCCACTTTTAAAAATTATTATTATTATAATGTCATCACTTTCCTAAAATACCCTCGATTTCCCAACAGTCCTCATTTTCCAAAACCTTTCTGCTGTCCAAAAATGTCCTCACTCTAAAGGTACAACACTGTGTGTGAGAGTGCACACACACACACACACACACACACACACACACACACACACACACACACACACACACACAGCGTATGGATGACATGGTCTTGTGTGAATCCTCTCTGTACCACCTGCCTTGGTTGTAACAGGGGTCCACATGTGAACAGTGGTAGATTGTGATGCAGCACAATGCTGGCACAGAGCTGATGGGGAATAAACACCCTTTAAGCTCATAACTAGGCCCTAAGAAAAACAGCACTCAGTGTTCTCCTGTTCGCCTGTGCTGCCTCTGTTCGCCTTTTCATCATTTTGTCCTCTACTCTTACACTCTGTGTCACACTGTCAGTCGTGACTGTTGTCTGTTAAGATCAGGAAAATTTAACTACAATTTTATAATTGTACAATTTTATAACTTCAAGGTTGTTTGTGTGTGTGTGTGTGTGTGTGTGGAGAACACCAGAACCCACAACTTTTTTTAGTTTTCACATGTGCAATAGTTTATTCAAATTGTTAAAATCATAATCACTACCAGGTGAATGAACACAAACAAACTCTTTCCTTTCATCCTTCTGTCTCATTGCTGTCATTTATGATTCTTTTTTTTGTCGTCGTCTTTGCACAAGCTGGAAAACACAGCAGCACCCAAAACAACTAAGGCCACTCCTGCTGTAGCTACGCCTCCAATCACAGCTGCTGCTTGAACCTGCAGAAGACAAGTACGTGACAGGCTGAAGGTCAAGTTCAATTTGAATTCACATACAATCTGCAAGAGGTGGAGGAGGAATTATGTCCTTTTTTAAACAACAGTCATTCAGTGTAATCGGATGCTTTGGAGAAAGGTTGTTCAAGTCACATGACAGGACAGTTTCCTATTGCTTGATGAGACTGATGAGGCACAAATCTCACCACAATAAAATTTAAACAAACGCTTCTGAGATAAAATCCTGTAACTGTGACAATTATACATAGATGAATTTAATTTGGTAAGAAATACAATCTTTTTCTGAATCGATTCTTCCTGCACACAAGCAGCAAGAGGCACAGATGAGCACTGGGGTACAATGTTAAAGTTGCTGATATTATGTAACGGGGAAATTGCTCAATTCTCTATAGAAATACCTCTTTCAGTAGAGGGCTCTCAAAAGTTAATATCCCGTCTTCTGAATTAATGTAGTTTCTTTTCCGAGATATCTTTGGCCTTAAATGAATAGTTCAACATTTTTAAGTACAGCCAAGAATCAGTCTGGCACATGAGGCCCCCGAAAAACCACAACGTGTCGTTTTCTCAACTGGATATGAGAGACAACATTTTAATTAGTGGGCAGATTTTGTTAGCTTTGGACACCCATGCTAGCTGTTTCCCCCTGCTTCCAGTCTTTATGCTAAGCTAAGCTAGCTGGCTCCAGTTTGATACTCGTGTGGTGTCAGTCTTCTCATTTAACCTTTGGCAAGAAAGTTAATGAATGTATTTCCCTGAAAGGTGTCTAAACCTATCACACTCAGCTGCTGCAAAATGTACATTTAGCAGCAAAACATGAACAAATGTAAAGAACAGATTTACATATAAGTAAAAAACAGTGTAACTGTTGGGAATGTGATTAGTACCATGTCTGTAAGATGCCTGCTTTCATATTCTGTATAATCATGTATAAGCTACAACACAGTGAAGGTGACAGATGCACTAAGTGGCTTGATTAAACAAGCTTTTTGAAACTTGCAAATCAGCTTGTTAATCATCCTGTGTTGTTTGAAATATGGGCAATCACAATTTATTCAGCACCACATCTGCTTCTTATCAGTTGTAATAGATTGTGTTAGATCTGTGTTTTGTTTCAATGGATGAGATGCTTATGTGATAAACCCATCCAGAATCCAGGTGCAGACACACACCAGGCTGTGCATCACTTTGATAAAGGGATTTCCCAGTGAAACATCAGTAAAATATGTTACAACCACATCTGTTATGTTCTGTTATGATTAGTACTGAAGAGGTTTGTTCAACTGCTGAATGACTTTTTCTCCCTGTTTCTTTTGGAGAGAAAATCATGATTGAGATGTTTCAAGCGAACATACTCTGTAATATAAGAGGTCAATTCACATGACCTATGAGGCTATTTAAAGTTGTGATGCTTAAAAAACTCCCATTTTTTATTTCATCTGTGGTCAATAGTGTAGTATTCTATCGTAGTCTTCATTGTTCGTGGAGTTTGCCATTTCCACACGGGAAGGATACTCACCTGCCGAGACTCTGGCTTGCCGTACCGTAGATCTGTAACGAAGTGCTCGCAGTTGCGACTGACAACGCAGTACGGCAGCTGTCGACCCACCATCCTGCAGGCCTCCCTCACAATCGTGTGACGGTCACGAGGCTGGTACTTGTGATCTAGGAGATTGTTGATTCGGTAATTGTGGCGGCCGACCACTTCCCCGAGCTCCTGGCGCCTCACCTGTGCTGTGCTGCTGTCCAGGAACGTTAACAGGTCCAAAGCTCCTGAGTCAACATCTGTGTATGTGTGTGTGCGTCATAAGAGAGATAGACAGGAAGTTAAAGTAAAAAAGGAAAGAGAGGAAAATGATAAGTTGGCATCCAAAAAGTGATTGTCTTTATTATTATTTCACATTTACATAAAGTACATTGGATGGTGACATCCATGTGAGGGTAACAACTCTAAAAAACATGATCTTCCAGTGTGAATGCAGTGAATACAGCACTTCACTCACTTGGAGGAATCAGATGAACCACTTCATTTCCTCCGATGTAGACAGCCCAGTGCTCATAAGTCCCACGGAAGATCTCAATCAGGTCTCCTGGCTTTGCATCACAGTCAAACTAAAAAAATAAGAAAAAAAACCAGAAATAAAGTTATGATATAAATTAAAATAATAAACTTGACATGTAGTTAGCGTTAATGGTCAGTAATCAAAGGCACCCTCCAGAGTGTCTGACCACTATTATGGAGGCATGCTCCTCATGTGGTACGAGCACGCCGGCGATGCACAGATCTACCAAAGGTTTTCCACTGATACCTGAGGCTCGCTTTTGTATCGACTGCTGTTCCTGCTTGAAATACGTCTCTCCCTTCTTTCTGCCTGATATACTAAAAGAAATACTATAAATGTATCAGGGCATGAGTCATGAAACAAGCAGAGCAAAGGAAAACCCAGTTTACCATGACACTCGGTGTGACACGTCCCGGAAAGAATTCATGTGCACTGATACAATTAAAAGTCAACACAGCGATTTCCAGTTTTGTTTTACATGACGAAGCCTCATCTTAATGTTTTCATCTTGTACTTGATGTGTCACTTCACATCATTAGACATCATTAGAAAAAAGTTTTAATGTTCAGTGTTATTTTAGTAATATATTTTACTAATGACTACACTGGTTACACACTGCACACGTAACAGGAGGATTCTCAAAGTGAGACTTGTTGGCCCATTTCACCATGCATTGTGATGCATGCAAACTGAGCACATCAAGTCTGTGCTTTGCCCGGTCATGCCGCACAATGAATATTCAAAGTTTTGTCAGTGTAAAGGAAAATCAATGTTTGAGCTAAAACTGGAAAAAGAACAAGATCAACACTGACTCATCAGTGACAGAACAGAGACTCACCAATGTCGGTGCCATGTCTTCACCTCTTCATCTATCAGGGCTGACTCACAACCAGCTCGTCTCTGCTGGAACTGAAACCTAAGTGTGCTCATGTCCCACAGGCAGAGGTGTTCACACTGATGAAGGTTAACAGTTAACCAAGTGAGGTACTTTGGTTTTCACAGTGATGAAACTAAAAGTGCTCTTACTGTGAAGGGTTATTTTGGTTTATCAGTCAGATGATTGCTCCATAACAGAAACCTGAGATTTAGTGGGTGAGCAAACAAGTCTCCCATTGAGGCCATGGTATATATCTCACTAGGGCTGATTAACACTGAGATGCCAGTAAAGAAAGATCAGATAAAGACATTGGTGAACACTGTATAATCAGGCGGTACAACCTTAATTTGCAGATCATTTAGCCTGCTGGGCGAGTTAGTGCAAATGTAGGACTTGAGCTACTGCCAGATGCTGATGATGCTGAACGCAATAAAACTGCAAAGGGTAAGTTTCATTTCTTGTGAACGTTACAGTTGGTGCACTCATGCTACTACAAGGATCTCTGCATTAAAGGTTCAACCAAATTGCACTTGTAATGTAATTCAGAGGACCTCTGCATGATTTACAGCAGTGAGGTGAAGTTTGAAAGAAGAAAACAAATTCATGTTTTAGTTCATGCTGTCAGATCCTTCTTCATGGTCTTTGAATTTATTGAATTTGAGCTGAACTGAAAGACAAATTTCATAAGTTTCTTTCAAACCAGTCAAAATGATTTGCAGTGAAATGATTTTTATGCTAGTTTCAAAAAGTCTTATCAAGTTACCTTTAGTATATTTCTTCACAGTGTGTGTGAATATTGTAGAAACTGTCAATTGAAAAACAGTGCCACTGAATGTTGTCCATCATAAACATTATGCTTGGCAAGTGGTTTGTAGTTAATAATGAACCAATAATAAAAAAAAAAAAAAGCAAATGAAGGGTAAAACCAGCCGACTCAGCAGCTCCACTGCAGGCTTATCAGATAAGAACTGCCTTTATTGATTTTAAACCCCATCTGCTGATCATGGGAACTACTGCAGAAGTGACCTGTATACACAATAAAGCAATCATTTGGTAACCATAGTAAACTACACCTGCAGCCAATAACATTCACTGTCCTTCCCATAATATTATGATAGAAGACCTCTCTCCTATTTGTCTGTCATTGCTTTTGACATATAAGGCTTCCAGCTCTCGGCTTCTTTGTGAAATGTCAGAGTCGCCATTAAATGGAAAAGAATGAAATAGTTTTTTTTTTTTCTTGGTTCTGACCAACTGAACCAAACTATGGTTGTGAAAATGCCTTCAAAATATCTCAAAGACTAAAATGGAGAGAAAAAAAGCATTATTCAGATTAATATTATTTTTTACAGCAAACTTTAAGACAATATTGGACTTCAGGTGGCTAAAAAACACAACTCCACCATGACTGTTGTGTTGCTCGGCGTCTGCTGGATCTGTAAATTGGTAATCATTTGCAAACATGCGAGGCGTAGTATTTATAAGGTGATAATTTGCCAGGGTTGTGTGTATGTAAGCTTGTTTTAGACTTCTTCTGCCCCCTAGAGGCCAAAATCTGTGCAAAAAATCTAACACAAATGCAGCAGTGGCAGGTGAATATCCGGCAGGATGGACTGGAAAAAAAATCTTTCTTTCTTATTTTCAGCACAGAGTCCAAGCTGGGAGACCTGCAAGTTAAATTTCTCCCCAGTTCCTCATTAAGCGCTTAAAACAGGAAGCCCTCAATCAGACCAGCACAGGGATCCCATTGGCCTTTTAGCTCCGCAGGATGTTTGGAGAATTTCCCCCCACTCACATCAATGCTGCTGTGCTTTTTATTAAATACAGCTGTAATACAGTATGTTCTGCATCCCGGCCAAGAATCTTTTTTTCTTTCTTTTTGAAAAACTTTTTTTCCCCACTGTATTTTCTCTCCGCTGTTCTGCTCTCTTCTGGTTGTCTTCACCTCATTGACAGCGGACAGAAGCCAGAGGAGAGATTTGACACCAAACATTCATCTCTCTTCCTGTCTGTCAGCGCTGCCTTTTACCACAGCACCTGTTGAACTGCCTTCCACATATGCCGTCACCTGCCTGCTGCTTCACCCAGCCTCTTGACGTCATGCACTGTATCACTGTATGCTTTCCCTGTCTTTCTCTCTCACATTTTATTTCTGTCTCACTGTCTTCTGGAAGTAGGACTAGAATATCCCACTTAACTTGCACTTGAGACTGTGTACTTGTAGTCTCTACATAAATGGGTTTATTTAGGTCTGTGATATAGCGTCATACAAAGAGTTTTTAGATTTTTTTTGTTACCATGTTTTTTATTACTTATTACTGATAGCAATAAGTAATACACCACCAGTGTCTCCTGTCACTGGTGGTGCTGCGTTCAGGTCCAGGCCCTGGAGACAGGAAAATAGAGCAAACAATCATGGAAATAAAGCAGAGGGGCTCTCACACCATGTATCTCATCTTATAGATTATGTTGCTTGTTCTAGAAAAATAATCTTGAGCCACTGTGTGAAATACAAAATCACCCATTTTGCAGGTAAGTGTCTGCTCCTCGTTTCTCTCAGTCCTCCCCTCTACCCTCATTTTCTTCTTCTTACTCATTTACTTCATATCCTCTTATTCTTCCCACCCTCAGGACCACCCTCTCTCTCTCACCCTTCTACTTTTGACCTCTGACCTTTCACACTGAAATCTGCACTGTGTGTGTGTGTGTGCAGGGTTTAATCAGAGCCCGAGGCAGAAAACAGTCCTGGTTTTATCGTCTGCCTCCTCGTATTCCTCCTAATCCCCTTCCTGTGGGTGCAGACTACCTCTCCTTCTGTGACTGACGAGCAGTGGTAAAACCCTCTGTGAGCTTCGACCAGCAGACTTTCATTTTTCCCACCTCCTCCTCCTACAGTCAGCCCTCCTCCTCCCACTGCACCCCACTTAGTGTAGGTTCAGACAGGCAGGGCCGTGTCAGATGTCGGCCTTTGATATGCTAATACCTTCCTCTTTCTCATGTCTTTTTAAAGTATTGACTGGTAGCTGTGCAGGCACAGCGTGATTCCTGGTCTGTTACAGCGAAAGAGGGAGGAGATATTGTTGAGAGTGTCCTGCTTAGTCAGTGATTTGCAGTCTTTTCCCTCACCGAGTCCTAAAAGAAGAAACCACTTCAGTCAGCCGAGAACAATTCATGTTCAGGAATTTGTGGTGGTGACAGAGGAGTGGCAACTGGCTGACAGACCGACGTTCACAGTGCATTCAGGAAAGACCTTTGTTAAGGCTCAAGCTCAAGGTAACAAAAGTGCACACAAAAGTGAGTGTTTTTTTTTCTGTGTGTGAATAAAGACACAACAATACACGTGAATGTCTGCAGGTCACAAACAGGGCAAGAGAAAAACATACGTACCATTCACTCTCTTATTAAACAAAGAAACATTACTGCTTATAGATAAGATGTAGGTCATAGAGGTCTTTAGCATTAATACATCACTTTGTAATATTCTTAGGACTATTACATGTATCTTACTTAAGGTTGTCAAAGATCTCTTTGTGTTTATACTTCTCCAGCAACTTGCTTTGTCTTTTATTTCTAGCTCTGTAATTCTTAGAAACACATCATCTATGATAATGACTTGCTAACGTTTATAAGTGCATGCTTGACGACTTCTTGTAAAGTGAGTTGTTCCATCAAAATTAATCCACCAAGTCTGCAGCTTAATTATTTGTTCATTACGTTTAAATTTAATGCGTAAATAATGGATATGTAAACGGAATTTAATTACTGTGGATTCTGTTAATATTAAAAATTATTATAATAATAATCTGAATGCAAATTTCCACACCTCCGTGGATGCAGATCAGCAGACGTCCACTGGAGGAGTCTGACACTGAAGAGCAGATATGAAGAAAGCAAGTTAAACTTGAGGTGAATTTACAATAGAACAATATTTTTTTTTATAGCCTGGCAACCTAAAAGTTGTTCTTATTCATGGCTTTTTACAACGTGCAGACTTAAGTCACATGAATAGGAAGCAGTTCAGACTCGAGTCATCTATCCAAGGACAAACACTGAAAACAGACAGTGGCAAAATCAACTTCCCACCCAGACTTGTTCCTTCACTTTGACAGACTCTTTGGACTCTGAGTAACTTAAAGATTAGAAATAAGGATATGAGATTTGAAATTGTATTATAAAAAGTATGCCTGTGACAGCATTATACTGCCAAAAGCCAAATGAGATCCACGTGTGCAGCTCCTCCACATCTGCACGCATGGATCTCATTTGTGCTCCAGGGTTTTGGCAGTAAAATATAGATATAGATAAATATACATTGCCAGTATTAAAGTATGTTGCCAATGTTTGATTAAATCCTTCCAAACTATGCTTTTCCCCTCTGATTTTCAAAGTTTAATATTATTAATAAATTATTATCCACATTTCTCTCCTCTCTCTCTGCATCTGTCTTTATGATGTTAATATTGACAATGTTTATATAAAAATAACTACAAGGAGAAAAAAAATTACTTATGTTTTATCAAATTCATGTCAGCGAAGAAACAAACCACTGATGACAGTAGCTGTTCACTTTGGAACAACAGTCATGCGCTCCTTCATTCTGCACATGCTCACAACGTGGTTTTCTCAAACAAGGAGAAAAATCCTCATTTCCTTGTTTGATAAAAAATGATGTTTTTTGGGAAGTTAAACGGTGACTTAAGAATTTCAGAACATGCATATTTTGCCATCTTTGATTCTAGATTAAACTCTGTGGTGCTAAATAGACTGCATTTTACAGCAGAGCAAGTCCAGCTGAAGCCGCCTTCTGTACCCATTCAACCACGGGCGGACCGTAAATCACGCCGCCTGTTTGGCAGAAGTCGTGGATCACTGTACAATGGTTAATTAAAGCCAGATCAATCTCAGTGCCACTGGTTCTTTTTTTACACTGAGTCTCCAGAAAGCAGTCCCATGGTACCTTCAGCCCAGCGAGGAGGAGGAGGAAGATGACGAGGCCTGTAATGTTTGTTCAGGGCTGGAAAAGAGGTTGCCACTCATATTTGTACGGAGGACAAAGCCTCACAGGCCCCCTGGCACCAAATGAAAGATGTGTTTTCACGGCGCGTACAGCAGATACAACTGTTCACTTTTTTTTTTTTTTTTTTTTTTTTTTGCTCTTTTCCAAAAGCCATGGCCAAATTTCAGCAAAATGAGTTTTGTGCCAGTTCCCATGGTGACCAGTCAGCACAGTGGGCAGAGGATAGGCAGGGGTGGCTGGGGGCAGAGTTCACATCTGAGTTTCTTATAAATGTAGTGGCGGCATACTGTGCATAATTATACTGTGAGGGAGTTTAGACACCAAATGAAGAACAAACAGATGTTTTAAAATGGTGAGAAAAAGCAAGCAGGAGTTTGTCCACTCAAGGCCAATTAGGCTGCCGTTACCACACTTGTAAATTTGGATGTGATTTTGTAACCTCAATGTGCTGGGTCTCCTTGCATGAATGTATCCTGTCTCTGTCTGGTGTTGATAGGGCAATTACAGTGGATCCATTTTTAAGGCCCAGTTCATAATCCAGCAGTTCAAAATACGAGGTTTCATCCTGCTGTGACCTGCTTGAATACGTGAAGGTTGTATCATTGCAGTGGCTAGTAAAGAGTAAAGGGCTATTAGTTTGCAGGTAGTTGATCACAAATTCAGCAAATCTGAACTCTGAAAACATTGTGTGAATTTATTCTGTTTAATGAACTGATTCCAGTCTGAAATTTTGCTGTTTTAAATCCTGCTTTTACACTATAAAACTGCTAGACCTAAGTTATGGACATTGTCTGATGCTTTTCAAAGTAAATTTCTAAACAAAATGGCCCCAAATTTCAATTATGATCAGTTAACAAACAAATGCAAATATATGAGTAATAGGTGGTCATAAAAGTACAGATGAAGCCTTTACAACCCGAGAACATGCAATACCAGTCCTGGGAACTTATGATGATGAAAAAGGAAGCAAAACCTGATTGATCCTAAACAGGCAAGCAGCAGTGGCAGCGAGCACACATGGTGCAAAGTGGAACTTCAACAACTGTAAAAACAATAGCCTCTTATCTGTGTGAGCTTGTTTAGTTCTTCCATTCCTCTGGATTTTTTTCCCCAGCCAAGAATTTTTGTGAGAAGAGACGTGAGGGGAAAAGAAAGAAAAGATGAGAAAAGATGCCAACTACTGTAGAGTTGTCATCTCTGAAACTCAGATGCCAATGAGTTCTCTGTAGCCCTGGCCAGTGAAACTCAGAGCGGCAAGCAGCATGGAATGATGGGTGGTGTGAAAAGGGTTCTTGGTCCCCTGTGCAGACTTCCTGCTCTGGGCCAATCAACCAATACAACTAACAACACAATGTTCCAGACAACCCCAGGAACTGATCTGACCCTGAATGTAACTCTGACCTCCCTCTGGAGGCTGTGACCTCAGTCGATGAAATGGCTTGTACAATTTTTGTTTTTATGTCTATGTTTGTGCAGATTGTCAGGACTGTGTGGATGCATATGCTTGTGCTCATGTACAATATGAATCTGCACTTTTGTTTTAGTGTATCTGTAGTTTATTGTGTGTGTGTGTGTGTGTGTGTGTGTGTGTGTGTTTATAATAGTGTGTTTACTTGCATGTGTGCACATACTGCTTGTAGATGTGGGTGTGTATTCTTGTCATCCAAGTCATTTGATGACATTTTCTTACAAACAGTAACAAAATCTGCAACTAACGACAAGTTTTCCTACCATCCATGGATGGAGGTGTGCATGGAATAAAACTATCAATCAAACTACATAAAACAACCATGGTCAGTTCAGGCTCTGACTGCATGGTTTTCTCATTTTAGGTTTCATGTTATCACAACATATCAAATTATCATGTTAAATTTAGGAATGTTTTCATGAAATAAGTCAGTATGTCATTATAAGAAGATAAATGTAGTGTTAAAACAGAATGATTTGGTACATAGTAATAAGGAAGGAAAATTATGTTTTAATAAGATTAAGTCTTATTATGATGTGAAAAGAAACTCATTAAAACAAAATTTCCTATATATCCTTTGGGGTAATTAACCTGTACTTTATGTAACTGTATTTGGGGAATCATTAAGATACAGACAGTACTCACTCAGTGGACACGTCTGTTTATGTGTTTTCATTGTGGTGGTTTGGATTTAATTTATAAACAAAACTTTGTTTTTGCAGCGGTAAATTCCGCTGCTGTTGATTCGCTGCTGCAGTATATGTTCTGGTATCTTCAGAGTGTTGATGACTGTGTGAGAGCATCGGTGCTGGAAAAGACAAGCAGAGAAAACACTGTCTACAGAGTTCAGTAAAGCATCAGGATCAGCAGGCAGAAGGTGACTGATGATTCACAGAGAGAAGAAGCCGCCTTCTGCTCGCACTCTGTGGGCTCCTCTGAGATCTCATCCATGTGACAGAAAGAAATGGTGGATATTTTAACCAGCAGGCAAGAGTTGAAAGGTGCCCAACTGTTGGTGACTCATTCAAAACATACTGCTTTTACACGTCTGTGGGGATGGAAACTGTGCCCATGTGAACACAAGAAGAGGGAGCAGTGAGAAACTGCAGTGGCTTTTTCAACTTTAAAACAGTGAAAGTAATAATCCACGACAGTTTCACATAAGTTAAGGTCCATTTTGTTACCAGTGATTCAACCTGCAGCCAGTTCACGAAAGCTTTTATATTTGTGGTCTTAACATGCAGTGTCTGGTAGGTCTTTCCCAGAGAAAACCTTCTGCTGCTCGGAAATGAGGTGCTAAACGTCTCTGGTTTGCTTGAGCCAAAGAGAAGAACTTAGCATGAGAAGAGATGGAAACCAAGAGAATCACCCACAGAGAGTTAAACTGCACTAAAAACGACCTCACAGAAGAAGCTAATAACAAGCACATTTTTAAATGAGTAAAGGAGCAGTGTGTAGGATTTATTAAGAAATAGAATATCATTTTCACAATTGTGTTTTCATTAGTGTGTAATCACCAGAAGCTAAGAATTGTTGTGCTTTCATTAGCTTAGAACGAGGCCTTCGTAGGGAGCGTCTGCCATGTTGAACCACCATGAACAGACAAACCAAACACTGGCTTTAGAGAGGGCCTTCTGTGTTTTTACGTTACATGCTGGCCCCCGCAGCTTCTTTTATACACCATCTCATCCCTAGGTGCCACTAAATCCTACACACAGGCCCTTAGAACAAGAAATAATGGGAAATTATCTTCTGGTCCCCCCCAGCTCACAATACACCAAATCACAAGGAATGTTTTGTTCTATTTAAAATGATTTTTTATTATTTTATCATTATTATTATTTTGTTGTTATTCTTTGAGTGACAGTCAGTAAATAAGGGTTCAGAGATTACAATCAGACATTCATACAAACAACTCATTTGGGGTATTTTTTCTTGCTTTAACATGTCAAGGGAAGTAAATTAGAAAAGTCATCTACGATGACGATGAATGATGAACTACAAACGAGACTGAGAAAAGATTAAGGAATGTTTATATTCATAAAATTAAGAAAAGTCTTTTGGTATAAAAGTGATAAAAATGATTTTAATATCATCACACTACTGAAAATACAGACTAGGATGGTTTCTGTGATGATCACTGTATTTCAGCCTACATTAATAAACCTCCAGTGAAGCAGTTTTTTGTGATAAGTTTTTCTAGACTTTCTCAAAAAAGCTTTAGTACTTCTCATCTACAACATAAACCATGCACCTTTTTTCAAGCCCTATACTTGCCCACATAGACATCCTACATCGATGTGCCTGATTTATATGAAGCGGCGCCCCCAGACTGAGCCAACCAAGACCAGAAGTTATATATTTCCTATGTATATTTATTATATTCGACTCACTTTACCTCGAGTTGGGGGTGGCTGTATGCTTTCTCAAACTTGTTGATCTTAGCTGAACAGTTATAATGTGCAATGGACTGAACATGATTTCAGATCCCTTCACGATGGAACAGATAAAACATAAGTGATAATTCATTTATCCTGATATTTTCCCAAACATCCTCATACGTTCTGGTGCAGAGCTGCTTTTATTTCTGTAGAAACAGAATTACATCATTGACTCTCAAGAACAAAGCTATCCAGGGGTGGATACACAGCCGCTGATAGAAACTGTTCCCATGCTTGCACCGGCCTCTGCACAGATGAGGTAAGAGTCCTGGATAGTTTTATCTAGATAACAGTTCATATGTGGCTGTGAGTCAGTCTACTGTATGTTCATTACCACTCGTATGAGTGATTTGATGATAAGCGAATGTTCACCCACAGGGGACGGCACAGAGCACCATTGTTGAGCAGACCTGTTTTCTGACACAGCAGCTCTGTGTGAAAGTGTTTGACAGGACAAGCCTTTGCACCTTTGTCTGAGAGTCATCAGCTGACTTTGGCCGAGCGCTGCCGGACTGACACGGCCTGACGTTGTTTGCACAAGGCTTGGCCACGGATGATTGATTACCCCTTATCTCCCCTGGTGAATCAGAGCCTTAATTGAGCACGGTTTGGTTACAGATCCCTTTCTCTGTCCATGAAAGGCTTGGCCGGTGCTCTGGCTTCTCCCTCGCGATGAATGGCTGTATTTTGGGCCAGACCATGCTGTGGGCAGGCCTTTGTTTCCCTGACTGATGGCTTTGGGTTGTTGAACAGCTTCCAGAAGATCGTTACTGACTTGATCTGACAGCGCTGGAGACTGCCAGGGCCCAGCAGCCTCCGCTGCCAACACAGACAGCTGCAGAGAGCGGGGGGCATCGTTCAAGCACACTGACCCCTGCTTGTATAACTAAGATCACCCGCTTCAGCAGCTTTGGTTTCACAGCCCACATTATTTCCTGCTGCACATGTGCCACTGAGCAAGGCATTTAATCCTTCCTCACTGGTGGAACTCCATGTCAAGTCGAATCACAGAGGCATCCCACGAAATGTGGTTTGGCAGGTTTCAGCACGATTTTGGTCGGGATAGGGATGTCTTCAGTGGGCAAGCAGCCACAATGATTTGCAGCCTATTGGATACACCTTTTACCAACCATGACAGTATTCTCCAGTTAATTTCTGCATCTGATTGGGTGAACACAGCGATCACTTGGGATATGATTCAATTCAGCTTCAGGTTTTTAATCTGGAAAAACCTGTGGTTGTTTAGGAAATGTCACAGTTGAACAAATCTGAGGAAACAGGCCAAGAAGCTGCTGAATTGTGCTCAGCTGTGGCTCTACAACACCTTGACCAAGGAGCTGCTCAAAGGATTCCCAGATTTCCCAGACAAAAAGAAGTTTACGATCCCAAAAATACAACACTTAAATCTCAAAGTGAAAACTTGTGATGAGTAAAGCTCCACTGACTAACAGCAGGGAAAGAATCGGCCACACAGATGTGTCCCTCACATGGAGAGGAGAAAAGGCTAACAGAGAGTGGGTGGTGCTGGTGCTGGTGTTGCTGTTGTGGTTTGGTGGTGAGATGAATCAGGCAGAGTGGAGGTGACCAAACTGGCTTCTGCTGCACTTTTTAATTAGCTTCTGTTTCAAAGTGTGAGTGTTTTTTTATTTGTTACTGCACAATAAAGCTCTGTCCAGAGTTTATCTATGAAAAACATGAACTAACCCTTCGAAGTAGGGTCAACAAGGAGTGTTTGTCTTTTTTTAAACTCTGAGATGAAGGTCACTAACAGGGCTCACACACACTTTGTTTTTACAGGAAATACTACAGAAACTCTGACTGACTATCTCCTCACTTCATTTCCTTTTCATGCGCTTATCTAGTCGGCCTCCAACCTGGATAAACATTTTCTGCAGAGCACAGAGCTGCCACTTTGCTCCTGCTCTGACTGTAAATAAAGTTCTCATTTGGGAAGCAAATCTAACTATACAAACTCTAACAGAAGTGTCTGAAACTGTAAGTTAAATATGTGATGCTAAACAAACCGTTAAAGGCACCTTTAACAACCTGGCTGTTGTCAAACATGGATCAAGAACCAGCGGTGCCTCTGAGAAGCTTTTGGATGCAGGAGAACGGACGAGGATCTCCAGAACGAAAGCTCGGCTCCTCTCCTGCACTTGCCTCTGGAAGTGAGGAGAGACGAAAGCCAGATTGGTCTTCCAGCACTGACCTCGCCTGAACTTCCGACATCACAGGAACTGATTCCTTTTAATGCCTCTTTGCCTAGCAGGAACTTTCCTGAAAGAAAATCCCTGAACGGCAAACATTCTCAACACATTTTTCCATTTGTACAGCTGGATGTTTAATGAGGCGGCTCAGGTTAAGATTCAGGTTAAGTGCTGAATGTATTACAGCAGCGGGGGCCCTCTGGGGACCGAAACGAATGACCCTCTGCTCATTAGCAGCTTTATCCTCCTGCTAATGGATACAGTAGTCGGTCTTGGGATGCTGCTGCAGCCTCACATCTCAGAGACTGTGATTTGACTTGTTTTTCTCTCAGCAGCTGAACCCTTTGCATTTGAAGACTAATATAAAGATATACATATATATTATAGAACAAGTTTGATTTGACTTTTAATTGAACACCTGCTGCCGTAAGAGGAGAATAAAACCCAGCTCCAAGCAGACGAGGAGTCAGACTGAGGGAGGAAATCTCGGAGTGGCAGAGCTCTGTGGTTTCTGTGGCGTTTTCTCTTTCATAAGCTTTTAGGTGACTGTGACAGAAAACAGACACGTGTCACTGAGAACCAGCATCGCTGCTGCAGCACAAGGGAAAAAAACAAAACCTCATATTTAAGCCCCTTCTGTTTTACAGTGTTACTCAGTTCGTCCCTCACCTGAGATATGCATCACAATCTTTACACACGTCTAAAAATGTGTAACTTATCAAGTTTCTAACTAATTCTCCACTGTGTTCACCAGATACCTGCTGCATCCAAAAACAGCACCATGACACCAGTGAGAAAGAACCGGAACAGTAAGCTGGTGTTTGAACAGCTGAACAATGAGCTGAGATTCAATGTAAAGCTTTTCACAGCTGAGCGGAGCTGCAGATTCAGGCGATGTCACGTTGCTTTCATTAATTGTTTTCATAAAAACAACAACCACTTTAAAAAATGGTGGTAACAATCTGCCTGGGAAGTACAAATATTTCAACGTGCTGCGTTCAGTTGGACATAAACTTGTCTCAAGAATCTTCTAGAAATGACTGTATCATGTAACATGAATACAGCAGGCTGCTGAACAACAATCAAGAAATTTGTCTCTGATTTTTGAAAACAAGTGTATTTACATCGGAGGAAAATATTCTCACTGCACTAGATTCATAGCCGCTCCAGCAGCGTTGGCACGACTGCAGCCATTTTGTCTTGTTTTCATCTTGTATAAAACAAACAAGATTATAGGAACTTAATTTCTGGCAAAATGGCTTGATAACCAGATTTTCTGCAGTGCACGGTGTAATGAAAATCATTTAACTTTTCACAACACTGGCAAAATCTTTCACACTGATAAGTGTTTAAACCAAGTGAAGCACACAGCATGTGAGACTCAAACTTTATTGTGGCTGACAGAACAGACTACTGCTGTAAAATGTATTCACCAGGGCCTGATAACAGAGAGGGTGTCAGCCTGTGTGTTTTAATTTCAAACATGGCAACCAAATGTAGATCCTGAGGGCCAGTTTAGGTCCCATCCTGCCCCCCCCCCCCTTCCTGTTTCCCAATACTGCACCGAGCACCTGTCTCGCTATAATCACAACAGCGCACGAGAACCCCTGGTCTCAGGATCGTTAATTCGCCGTGACTACGTACAGAACAGTTGTGCGTGTTAGTGTAAACATTACGCTTGGCCGACAGCCACACCATCCTGCCATCCAACAGCTGAGGCTGCACAGAGGCTGAGCTGAGGCTGATCCCAGAGGGGAGATCTCTTCCGAAAGAAGCCTTCTATCTGAGCCTGATGGAGAATCAATCACAGTTTTTCTCCTGGATCAGAACAACCTCCTGTTTCACAGACGTGGCTTTGTAAATCACATCTTCTCATGCACAGGGAAATCACTTGCTCACTAACCACCGTTAAGGTGGACTGTCACTGCATCGGTCTGTGAGAGGCAGCTGGACGAGATGTTAAAGTGTTAATTTGATAAACTTTGCAAATGGGAAGTTAACAGGCTCATCAGGATTAATTTGCCTGAATTAAATGATGTTTGCTAGGCTGAAGTTTTAAAAGCCTCCTGTTTGTTTTGCTTTCCAGTCAAATCCTTGGTGCTGTCGGCATCAAACTTTGCCTGTGTTAAAGGGGCTCTTCACCAGTCTTACACATCAAGTTCAGTTTGCTCATCCTGGGGAGTGGGTGACTGCTCTGTGAGAAAACGTTTTCACTGAAAGCCTGTGTTACAAACACTGAATTTAACATCCAGTGTTTTTGTAATGTGACTTGTTTGTTTTTTCTCTGCTGCTTTAATTTTGATAATTAAAAAAACTAAAGAGTCTTTTTGGTTTTGAAAGTGTTAATTACAATGAGTTGAAACAAGTTTTGGAAATTTAATGATGCCTTATGTTAAGGTTAAATCTATCTGGGTTTAAAGAAAACTAAAGTGAAATTAGTGACCTTTTGTAGTGGTTATATATTTAGATTTAGCAGGTTTAGTAAACTGTACCCATGTGGTACTCCACAAAGGTTTAAACAAACCATCAAAATTATTTACAGCTGCTATATAACCCAGAACAGAGGAACACACTGTACTGTTCTTCCTCTACACCCTCTTTGTCCCCATCACACAGGGAAAGAAATAAAAATTTAAAGAGTGTCCTCTTCCTACCCCTTGTGCTGGACTGCATAGATAATAAAGATTTAATAGGAGCAGGTAGGTTGTGTGGGGGGGTGGGGGGTGGGGGGTGTTTCTGCGTGGCAGTGGCAACCATACATCTTCTCCTCGGCCACAGACCAAACAAAGCCCTCTGGGTACAGAGTGCTGAGGACCGTCTCCAGGAATAGCCCAATTCTGGCATCGCTCAAGGCCTTATAAAGCCAGGTACAGAGTCCGGATGCCAGGGATCGAGCTGTCTCTGGGCTCGGACGCCAGAGAGGAGCTGAGATACTGCAGGGTTTCTTTAGTCTTTACACTCAACCCATGTTTCTCTCTCTACCCTCTAACACTCTGACAGGAAGCTCTGTGATAGATCAGGACTCATCCGTGACTTTTCACACAGAGAGAAAGAGCTGGATGTCTTTGTTGCACTGTGGAGCTCTCCGTGAGGATCCCAATTGTTAGAGGGCAACTTATAAATAAATCCAGCTCAACCTGAGTTGTTTCTGCAGACTCCTTTCTCCTAAACATCTTCTTCTTGCCGCCCGCAAGCTGTGGTGACACGGCAGAGATAGCTAGATTTTTGATACTCACTTTAAATCTGAACAAACACACACAGCACTGCTGTGCAGGCATACAGCAGTATATCGATACACTATGAAAATGTATGGATTTATTTTAAAAAAAGAAAAAAGAGAGAGACATGTTAAAAGTGGCAAGACAAACATTTCAGTCCTTAGAGGGCATGACCCCAGTATCTTAACCTGCAGCTGAGGCCCTGTCTGCAGAGGACAAATCACTTTTTTTCTCTCAAACTCTGGAGATAGTTGTAGTGGAAAATCAGCCGACATGTGGTTGCAGAAACAAGACCTTTAATCACTTTAATCACACTTCCCAAGCCACAGTAGCTGTATCTGTTTTCACTTCAGATTGAGCAAAAAGTCTTTTTAATCACCATCAACAGCTCCATTTTTCCGGTTTTGGAGTCAACAAAAACGTTTCCTCCTGGAGTAAATATTGTTATCTTTGTGAGAACGTTCTCCCTCATTTCCTGATGTCAGTCCAACACAGCCCTCCTTACCTGGAGCCAGAACAGGAGGCAGACTCAGACACAAGGTCAGAGCGACCACAGCGGCGTGATGGTGAGAAAAACAGCTCGATAATGTCTGTGAGCTGGTCTCTAATAATGTGGGAGCAGGGTGTTGGGCTGCTGGGTTTCCTGTTCAACAGATTCTCAATCTCCATTTCACCCACTCACGGGCTGAGTGTAAATCAACTTCTGAAGGTCCTTACAGGCCCTTTACTGAAGTCTAGCTCTGAGTAACTGTCATGTACACAGGCATAAAGTCAGAAAATAGCACAACACATCACAACTTAACAAAGCTTGATGCATCATAAAACATCACATTTGTAAAAAGTACCTTACATTACCATGAGTGCAAAGAATTTTAAGCTGAAAGTACAGTGGCCAAGAGAGCTCAACACACCATAACTGAACAAAACCCTGTTTGATCCTCATATTATTGCCTGTTTGCTGGTCTTTTCTGAAGCACACTGAACTCTCTCTGTTACTGAATAAAAAAGTGGAAAACAAACCAGGAACTAACCACTGATGGCAGTACCTCACAGCCAGCTATCACTACATATGATAATAACCAGAGTAATTCAATCCTAACAGCTTTGAAATCGCTGACATTCATTTGTTTGGAGTTTTGTGAAAACGGGCACATTTACTCTCTGTCCTCTGTTGTTTATAAATGTTGATTTTGTCTTGTCCTGGATCAGAATGTTAATAAAGTCTGTTCAAAACACTGGAGGCTATGCATTTCACGCCATGTTTATATTTTCACACATTAAAGCCAAACATAAGCTCACAGTCTTGTCGCACCTCACTCCACACTTTGCTGTAGCGATATCAACAAGTTTGCACTGACAGCTACACATAAACAGCAGCTTGGTTGGACTCTGTATGAATTTCTGCTTTAGGCTCATGAGCTCTGTTAGACTGAATCAAATAACCAAGATTTGTATTTGTTTGTTCAGTTTTGTTGGTTCGATTTCATTTCGTGTTTTGAATTTATTCCTGTCCCAGAAGGAAGATCAAGACAACTGGATTTATAATCACCAGAACTTGCATTAAACTGCAGCCTGCTAATTACAAATTCCCCATATGCTAAAGGCCATTACAAACCAAGTAATTTTTCATTTAGTTTGGAGAACTTGTTGGATGATAAAACAAATATTACAAACTTATATATTCGGCAAAACTGGACAACAGATAGTATGTTATAACCAGTGTACACCAGTCATTTGCAAGAATATTAGAGATTCATGCATACACTTTTACAGACCATGGTTCACTGGATGGATCCATAATTTGTAGATCACCTGCGTTTTGGAAGAAAATAATCCACAATCCTGTGCGTAAAACACAGGATACAAATACACAAATACAAATATGCTTTGTGTTGCATTTAGGGACACTTCCAAATAGTGGAAGTGCAGCCCAAGCCGTTACGTGGCCTGTGTAGACAGCTGTTCAGTCAGACACACGTGAGACGGACATCTGAGGTGTCCTGAGTAGACGCACCATGATTCTCAATAATTATTGCATAAACGTAGCGACTGTGCTGCACACCTCTGGCTCTGGTCCTGTAAAACAAGCTCAAAGTCGCCTGTAACACAGTGCAGGTATCGGGGGCTAATAGAAACATAATAGGCGTTGCACAGCTTATGAAGCTCAGCTGCTGCCGTCGTACATGTAAAGCTTGTGAAAACAAATCAGTCTATCATCACATGCTGCGTTAGGGCGAAGGGTGAACTGCAGAGGTTTATATGTGGGCGCAGTGAATGTGAGACCAGAAAGGGACGAGGGCAACAGCAGAGAGTGGGAGGGAACGATTCATCTGTGTCTGACAGACTGTAATTACTGCATTGTCACAGACAGAAATAGGGTAAATGGACGCTGTTTAAATGGCCTTTTAATAGCATAGAGGGGTACTTAGTGATTTCTAATCATTCGTGGCAGCAGTGGGTGTAATTCCGTTCCTTAATCTGATCTCATTAGCGGGTCCCCGTCTGTAGCCGTGATTTATTTTGATCGTCAAGACTCGCAGCTCAAATGCTGGAAGTTAATTAAGCGATAAACGAGGAAACAAATTAGTGAGTTCTAAATGTTGGTGCTGGTACACAGGGAGCTCCTGCTGGGGGTGTGAGGACACAAAGTCTGAGCGTCACGCTGTAACCTGCGGGATGTGCATGAGGCGTCTACCTGATGCTTGTTTATCAAACCCATGAAATACTCATTGATTGAATGTATGTACAGATAAACTGTAAACGTACATCACATTCATCCATTTTTATTTTAAATTTAAAAACATTGCAAATAAAGGCTGAAATAGTAAAGATGCATCAAGAAACGTAAAACATTGAGTACAAGAAGTTGAACTGAGATATAATGTGAGTAAAACATTTGTCAATCAAAGAAGATTTGATCAGCCATTCGTTACTTAGTGGTGGCTTCTTTGATTCCCAAGGCTCTGTGGGAAGAAATCGGTGGGTAAATAAATAACATTTTCCAAAGTTCAGGTTTTAACCTGAGAATTCCTGACTTTTTACCCCAAACTGATGTCTTCTACCGGATATTTAAAGTTCACTGGGGACCAAAAGAATACAACATTTAGCCGAGCACTGAATATTAATGCACTGCAGCTGTGGAATTGTGAGATATGCCTTGTGGGATCTGACATTTCGTGACACCAGTAAATGGCATGAAAGAGGGAAAATGGGACGGTGATGGTGTCATTAGAGAGAAATGGATAGATGATGGAGAGAGAGCAAGAGGAAAAGAGGGCGAAAGGAAGACAAGCAAATGTTAAAGTGGAGTTTAGGTGGATACTCACACCTAAACTCCACAGGAAGCCACTGGATTTTCATTTCTATTTTTTTCTGTTGTGGATAAGTGTATGAGTGTATGGATTCAAACTTTGGTGTGCAGACAACTAAACATCTGTCCCTGTTCATTCTTCGACAGCTCACTTGATAAAGGAAAGTTAAAAACTTCTTGTAAATTGAAGTAGTAAAACGCATGGTCCTTCTGTAGCTCTGGTTTAACACTGATGGAGAACAGTCAGGTGTGAACATTATTCTGAATGTAGTTTTTCCACTTGTAATTATTATCTCTTCAGCCACACACATAACTTTCATTATGAAGTGATGACTTTGCAAACGAGTGTAACAGACTGTAAAAGACATTTACAGAAATCAGTGGAACTTTTATAAAACGTTTGACAAAAACGATTATTTTTTTTTCTCAATTAATTTCTATCTATTTAACCAGAAGCGCTGCATTAGCCATCAGGTTGTGATGTGGTGTTGATACCACAGCCAATGAGAATAGCCTCAACATAAGGAGGACAATCCGGACTAATGCATGTACCCAGGAGGAAATAATTGAATTTTTATCTGTTTTACACTATAATGAATCCTTAGACATTAGCATGGATGGAGCTCTGAGGACTTTGCAGAGCATGGATAATTACTTAGCAGGAGCTGCATCTATGGGCCAGTCAGAGGGAGGAGGAGAGAGAGCTTCATTATACTCGAGGCTAAAGAGGGCACAGCGGTGATGGAGGCATCTGTTACTACAACCACACACATTTATCTGTTGTCTGGTTTCCTCTGCAGAGCTCAGGAACCAAGAATCTCTTCATTATCAGATAAAAGAAAGAATGGAAACTCTGATCACTTTGTATGTATTAGATTGTTTGTGTCTCCTGACTATGTGTTCATGTGTCTATGTGTGTAAAAATAAATAGTATTTAAATGAAAATGTATCATCATGGAGTCACAATGGTTTGTTGTCTTAGGATGGTGAAATTTGAACATTATGAGATGTTCTGGGTTCTTTATTAGCTGATGGCTCATAAACAGGATGTAGCATCCCCACGCTGGGTTTCAAAATAAATTTAAGAGGTCACAAGATGAACAAGACAGGAAACCAAAAAAATATGTGTTTTTGTGAAACACACATTTTTGTGTAATGTGTGTAACATGTAACTTCTTCAGGAATCCTAAACTTTTTGTTGAGTACAAACTTTTGTGTTCATGTGTAGGTTTGAGATTGTGTGTCTCTGTTCAAGCTTTTGTGCCTATGCTTGCATATATGTGTGGATGTGTATATCAGTTGGGGTCGAACCCGTTGTTTGCTTTGAGGGGAAACTTCACCAGTTAATTTCACAAACACAACACATCAGCATAGAGGAAGAAACCGCAGAGCTGAGGGTGTTTTTTTTTTCTTAAGGTGGGGTGGCCATTGCTGCTCAGTCGACCGTTGCTTATGAAATCATCACTTAAATCTCCACAGATACGCAACTGTTGTCAATGGACTCATCGGCCTCTCCCCCTGCCCCGCCCCTCACCCTCTGTTCCTAAAGAAAAGGCCTTGTCCTCGCCTTCCCTCCTCTGAGAATCTGGAGGGGGATTAAGACGAAGGTCCCAAAACGAGACGACCAAAGACCAGAGTCCTCATGAAGAGTCTATTTCACACATGAGTGTGCCCCCATCTCATGCTGTTGGCCACTCTTTGAATGGGCAGAGGGAGAAAATGGAGGGGGGGGGGTTCCAATTGATCTCTTTAAGCCGTTGGGGCTTACTTAACTCATCCAGGAGCCGGCGCTCTGCTGAAGGTATCGCTAAGGCCCCACTTTGCATGAGAAAACCAGGATTAATCCAAATATTTATCCGTGCTGAGAGAGATGTTTTCCCAGTCTTTACATCCCCACAAGAATTTTGCACATTTTTTGCCTTTGAAACTCTAAGATTAATACAATTCTCTCCGCCCAGAAGTCTAGTTTGCATTGTGGCCGATGCTGAATATAGGAAATCCAGTGCAGTGAGTGAATTGGAAATTGCAAAACACATGGCATAAATATTTCACACTGAGAAAATTCATCGTCCCCTGCTCCTGGAAGGGGCTTCTGGCGGGGTGGAGGATGAATGGAAAGTGAGAATTTCTCACCGAGGTGTTACTGAAAGGAGTGTGTGTGCACGGCAGTTGACTTGGCTGCCCGTCTACCTGCAGACAACAACAGCTCCGATTGTGAGATGTGTCTGATGTCAGAGCTGTCACCACGGTTACAGCCAGCTACGACGTCATTTGACAATTCTCTCAGAAGACGTCGAGAAACTCCCTGGGACACCTGTCTCTCTGCTGTGAGGTGTCCATGGCAACCGCGAGCAAGCCAAGCATACTGTAATTCAGTTGATATCTCACTCTCTGCATGCATCCAATCTCCCATTCAAACAGACTCATCTCTCTCTCTCTCTCTCTGTGTTTCCATCTGTCCTCCTCTCACTCCCAGTCTGCCGCTCTCCATCACTCTGTCATCGTACCTCTCATTCTTTCATGTTTTCATTGTCTCACTCATTAAATCTCCTGTTGTGTTTGTCTCTTCCACAAAAATCTATTGTCTCCTATCAATTTTGTTTCTATCAGACTGCTGCACAAGTTTGAAAGATAAGGCTGGTTTTTCCTGTGGTATAAACAGTATTTCATTCCGTCAACAACTTCCATTAATATTTACTGTGATACAAGGCTTTGTATATCTTCTTCCCCTGAGCCACGGAGCTCCACTGTTGTCCAAACACTAAAGACTCATCAGTTGCTCATCATTGCACTGGGTGACATGCTCCTTTATTACCAAAGACATGGGCAACATGGCTGAAAATAGTCCCCAACAAATGCAATAGTTACTCCTGATTTGATAAAGTTTGCTGTAGAGTACAGTGTCCAGCTGTTTCAGGACATCGCTGAGTCTTCTTGGGGAATTAAATATTTTTGACCCATTCCTAGAGATTTATGTCTTGAGTTGGAATAAATTGTCTGTGGAGCCACAGACAGGGAGTAAGGAAGATGTGTGGCACTGAGAGATTTGTGTTCATGTTGAGGAAGAAAAACACAGAACAGTGTTAATTACTGATGTTTCCATTTACTACGTTTACACAAACACAAAGCACCTGGGGCGGGGGATGACATGCAGTTTTTTATTTATTCATATTGTTTCTCTGGTGGAAGGAATGTTCCTGTGAGAGACAGAATGACTTGATGCCTCGTCTACAGCACAAGAAGTAAAATCTGGTACTGCTCTGATACAGTCTGTTCTTAAAATGTGTTTCCATCTCTCTTTATTGCATCTGCTCCTGTTTTCACAGGACAGCTTTCCTACCTCAGGAGAACCAGTTTCGTGATGAAGATTTCACTTGTTTCAGACATTTAGGGCTCAGTAACGAACAAAAATGATTAGATGATGATTAGATTGACGTGCCGCTGATTGTTTGCTTTTGTTTTCACTCTGCGTCTTCAGTTTTCTCTCCTCCAGTAAGTTTCCATCTCCTGCTTTTACTGTATGTGCCCTCACCCTTCCTCTTCTTCTTTCTCTTCTCCTTATTTCTGTCTTTTTGTTTTTTGCCTCCTGTCCCAATATCTTTCCACCTCTCTTCCTTTCATCCTCACCCTCCCTTCCGGCACTTTCTCTGCCTCCCTGTCTGATGGCCTGTCCTTGGAAACCATTCTGTGTGTGTAAACTGTTAGCTTGGCTCCAGCAGTATCTCAGGCCATCCATAAATTGTGCTGTCAGACGAGCAGGCTAGCATTGGGTCAACCCAGTAGCATAGTTTTCTTTTCTGTCTTTCTTCCTTCTTTCTTTCTTTCTTTTTTTTGCCTTTGTCTTGGAGCTCTTTAGCGCAGGGCATGGAGCGACCCCTCTTCTCCACCACTCAGCCTGCGGCGCTGGGTTTTTCACTTGCCTGATGGTGGGGGGTGAAGGGCAGGATTGAGGGTCCCAGAGAGAGGAGGGACTGTGTAGCGGGCCCTCAGACAACTTAGGACTCTGCCGGGGGACTCAAACAGAGCTATTGAGGCAGGAGAATAGTCCGACTCGGCCAGGAGGAGGGCTGAGTCCAGCCCACGCAGCGTGAGGCGCGGTATCATGGGAAAGATAAGCAAAGGGGAGTCATGAGCTGATCCGCCTCTGTCGTACTCACTGCAGAAAGCTGCACTGTCAAAGACAAAGTGGCCTTCTCTGCACTGTCTGTGTTCTGCAAACATTCAGCAGTACTGCTAACAATGACATGTACTATATCAATACAAGATACTTTTTTTTTTTACATTTATCAGTAGCTGGCAGACAAACAGTGGCAGACTCTCTTTTCACCTGTGTTTGTGTGATTGTTGCTTTTGTAATTTTTGTCCTGTCAACTGTGGCCTACCCTGAACCTGTCCTCCTGGTTTCTGAGAGCTTGTCCTCAATGTTGTTTGCTTTAGCAACCAGAGGAACATTTTACTTTTTAAAATTTAAAGTTTAAAAGAGTTGCCTTTTTTTTAAAGGTGACAAAGTATGTTTAATTTAGATTTAATTCTTTTAGGTCAAGAAAAATACGTAGTACGTAAAATCAGAAAAACAACAATTCAGTGATTTCCTCACAGGATTGCTCGTGCAATACAACATTAAGGGCATTCATGTAGGGAAACTAATACTGTTTTTAAACAAAATTTAAATTAAAATTATATTTGAACTTAATTACCACTTCAGACGGTTTGGTTGGGTTTGTGACTGAGGACTCAGGAGTAAGCATGTGAAGTTTATGTATGAATGAACATACAGGGAATCAAGCTGGTTGTAGGATGAAGAGACTCTGTTCAAAACCAAAGCTTTTGCAGGTCAAACATGATACCATCCCTATCCTCTCTCGTATTTAAACTCTCAACATCTTACACTGCAAATAACCAACAGACTGAGTCTTGGTATGTGTGGAAAATGAAGACCACAGAGAAGCTGAGAGGCAATGACAGTGAGAATACACAACCATGTTGACAATCAATAACATAAAGATCGTTTTCTCTCTGACATTGCTTTTCTTCCTCTGCATCAGTGCCCACAAACACATTATACTGGAGACACCTCAGGGCACAGCTCTAACATAGGTACCCGTCTCCGCCAGTAGAGGGCACTTGAGTCACACCTCCTCTGGTAAACGTATGCCAACGTATACACAGAGCAGCACACTGCCACAGACACTTAAAGTCACCACACCCAAACCACTGGCACATAAAGCAGGAGGGCTGCAAGAAGTGTTACAGTGATGAGGCTCCATTTTGAGGCAACAGACATGGATGAAACAGTCTGTGTAAAATATAGTTTCTCTTTTTAGAAATGAAACCAGCACTGAAAAAAAAAAAAGATTTAAAAAAAATAAATAATAGAAATCCAACAAGCCAGCTGTGTAATCTCACAGTTCTGATCCTTTGTCATGGTCCTTAAATCATGCTCTGTATGGATCATGGTTGAATTCATTAAAATTAAGCACTGATCATTTCAATCATTTAAATAAAGGAAGAGTTTTGCTTTTTCTATAAATATTCCACACATGGCCTAAAAATACAAATCTCATTGACTGCAATTCTGAGATTCTGCCCACAACTTTTCTTAGCCAGTAGAAAAAACGTTTACATGAAAAGACAATAATTATAAAGCAGGACGAAAAAGGGATGGAAAAACAGTCATTAAAAGTAAATGGGAGTAAAGTAAATATTGTCTTTAGGTTACCATGAAGTAGAAGGCTGCCAGGAAGTATGAGCTGTATGGTTGATGGATTCTCTGTGGCACATTTGGCGGGCTTTTTTTTTTGAAGGGAATGTCTTAATTTAGAAAATTCAACATTATACAGCTGGACAGCTCGACTGGTAAGATATGTTCTTACGGATAAAAATAATTTAAGAGAAAAAATGTGAATAGAATACAGACTTAACTCAGATCAGAGCTATCAAACCCACAAAATGAAGCAGAATTCAGCCCAATGCAGTCTGCCTGTGTCACGGTTCATTTAGAAAAGTGGTTGAACAGTTCTTAAAATTAAAGATTTTTCAGAGTATGTGCACAAGGTACCTTTGAAATACAAAGTTGTAGCAAATACACAATGTTATAGATTGAAGTAGCTCAGTAATTCTTAGAGTTTTTCTCAAAAAAAATATCATGAAAAAGATTATATACGTCATACTACTGTGTTAAAAATAGAATTCAACACGATACTATCACACAGCTGGATGCCGTACGAGGTCTGCTGGTAGGCTGACGTCTCACTCCGTGTGTCAGGTCTCTTTTGGTGGGAACATCTTCATTTTGAGGGGAGCAGAAAGCTGTTACACAGCAGGCTCATTCACTCTGGTCTCAATGGGACAAGCAGAACAATGGGCGTGATCAATGTACGCAGGGCCAACAAAGAGCAGATAAGGAGTTTCTCAAGGATCAACAAACCTGCTTTACCATCTACAGTACACTGCCCAGAGGAACCCCCTTTGAAAACACTGCCTGAATAATCTGATTGACCTGAAGATCAGATCAGCATTCACCAAACCCTTTCTGCTGGTTTTCAGTTTCAGCAGACATCAGACTGTGGCTCTTCAATCTACCTTCAGCCAATGAGAAGCAGATTGTGAGACGTTTAAAGGACTCAGTAGGTTGTAGGTTGACACAGATCTAAAGTTTTCTCATCAAAATGAAGGAAAAAACTTGAACATTAGTTGAACATTTCTATTTTCTTTAATCCTCAATTCCAATCTTGGGTGCATGGAAATATGCCATGAAATCAGTTACTCTGGAAATTACATGCATTTTGTAGTTAAACGTAATCACTGCTGTGACAATAAGCAATAATTTTGGCACCGCATCAGCTTGGCAGAGTGAAACCTAGCATGGAGGAAAATGAGGCACAATACTGGAAAGACAGCCAAATGGCTGGCTTGACTGGTGTTTGGGGAGATGCCTCAATTAAGTCAAAAAAACTGCGGCACCCATATTAACATATGCATACACAATGTATGTGAAATGCTGTTGTTTTTAAATTCCATGTCTTTTCAACGTAAAGATCTGTTCTGGCAGTGTGAACGCAGCCTAAGAAAAAGAAGAACTCTCAGGAATTTGTGACTGTGCAATGGATCCAGGGACACACTGACAATTTACATAACACAGTGGCACACTGACACACAACATAGACATGGTTCTTGCCAACAGAATCACATTTGTTCCAGTGCAGCCACTCTGTCCCTGGTGGTTTCCGTGAATCTGTGCCTGATAAAAGCATTAGCCAACTCTGTCACTGTGGGACCTTTGGGAGAGTTTTCCTATGCACCTGTGGATGCCCCAACTTTTCAGTAACAAATCACTGCATAAAAGTTAAAACCAAAAAAATTCATACCAAGAATTGTGAGTATTTTTTGACCTAAATCTTCTCAAATTAGTTAGAGTTGACTTTAACATGTATTTTAACTTCTTCACTGCAGAGAGCAGTGGGGAATTTGACTGAGGAGCTTCGGGGACAGCCAAAGGGCCTACAGCTCTCTCCTGCTTTAAGTCTCTCCCTCTCTGGGAACCAGCAGACATTGAGGCCTGGGTGGTATCACATGGAGCTGCTGTGGAGAAGCTCTGTATGTTATTCCAGTGGTCGGGTCTAAGGAAGATTTGCTATCGGGAATTACTCCCAAAGCCAGAGATCATCTTTTATTAAATCATTAGATACGATCACCAGCACTGAGGATTTGCAACTACATTAAAGCTCATGAACATTGTCGAGAGAATAAACATTATGCAAACAACATGGGTAAAGAAATAACTAAAAAAAATTTTTTAAAAAACTAATGTGATTCTTGCTTGAACTTTCACTGGACGCATTTCCATGTTTTTGCCATGTCCTCGAATGTCCATGAGTGATAGAGTTGACTGGTGGCCGAGGCGGCAGAGCGTTGGAGTTTCTCTGTTGTCCATTGCTCTTTAACAATGAATGCATGGAAACAGGCGTTGCTGTTTTAAAATCTAGACTTTCAGCAGAGCAGCAGCTTGGAAATGGCTTGGAAGTGACTGCTGGTTAACATGTAGTCTTACTGGGCTTTTCATGTTTGTTCCATTGTCTGACAACAGAAACAGAAAAACATGTAAATGAGATTAGTTTCACATTTACATTACAGTATATGTGAGCACAGAGATTAGGAGAGAAGCAGACAGATAAAGGGAAGTTCAGCCATTTACAAGGTTTTGACCTTGTCTTGTTTTTTTTGTTTTATTTTTGTGACCACATAATGTTGATTGGGTAAATGAAGGAGTCTCTTTTTAAGGGATGGCAGAAGTATAGCCAAAGTAAAAATATAACACAGACAGAAACACAGAATGAACATTAACCAAGAACTACAAAATACCAGAGCTACAAAGCACAAGGGAAACAGCACATATTGAAGTACTAAAAAATAAGAGTTGCTGGTAGAACTACGATAAATTGCAGAAGACTTCATGTATAAACAGAAAATAACATTTAGTATATGGATACTTCAGGCTAAGTGTGAAAGTACATGGAGTGGAGACACTCCTCCATCCTCTCCCTCTTGATTATACTGTGCATCAACCAACTATCAAATAAGTCAAAGTGCCTAAGAAAAAAAAAACTGGCATTGTTGTCTTTGATAACAGATCCGTGTTGTTGTACCAGTCAGCCTTGCCCAACACAGCGTCCCTCACCACGCCACTACAATCCCTGACTTGTCAGCAGACACGTAGGAAAATACAAGTGGAGCCTTGCATAAGTGCTCTATCAGGCAAACTGTATCCAAACAATTCAGCCCTAATCTGCAGAGCATGTTCCATCAATCAGGCTGTCATGTGGTGGTAGTGAACGAGAGTGTCAGACAACACGGGAGGCTGAAGATGAACAAAGTGCTTCTGACCTACTTCCAGTGAAGACGACTTTATTTAGAAAGTGCCTTTAACAAAATACGCTCACACTGTTTTTACAAGGTGATGAAAGACATAAATACAGATTCAAACAAACACACTGTAAATTTTAGGATATGAGGCCAAAGTTTGTGTGTTCCTAATTGTGTGTGATTTTGTGTGAGTGTGTGTGTGTGTGTGTGATTGTGTGTGTGTGTGTGTGTGTGTGTGTGTGTGTGTGTGTGTGTGGGCCTTCAAGGTCTGTTCCAATCCAACTCTTTCTCAACACTCTACAAGTGTTTTTCTTTGTAACCTAGGAACCATTTCTGCTGCTTAAAATGAAATATATGACTTTTCTTCTTCATCAACTAGGACTATTAGATCAGAGCTGCATGTAATAGCGTCCAACCTGTTTTTTTAAGAGAGACATGGGAATTCACTCCAATCCATCATCATGATTGTCTGATGGAGAAGTCCAAAAGGAAGCAATTATGTTTTCAAAGACAGAATGCAACTCACCTGGGAGCTGGATACAGTGGCTGCACATCACACGCATCATACGATGTGTTAAAAATTTGCTGACTTTAGTTGCTGGTTGTTTCTTCTTATCGTGAACTGATACAACAGAGAATGGAGCTGTGCAGTATTTCACGCAGGAAGTCCTTTTTTGTTGGCACATACAGGGTCATCTTATCTTATTCGACTGCATAACTTCTAACAACAAGGTGGCATTTAGAGTCGTGTTGATTCTCTGTGCGTTTAAACATTGTGTATCTAATGCTCTGCCTGATGACTCAGCAGATCAGAGAAAGTCACTGTCAGACTCACTCAGATGTGTTTCTGGTGTGTTACAGGAGAAGAACCACACACTCACACACACACACACACACACACACACACACACACACACACACACACACACACACACTCACACAAATGTGTTTTCTGATCAAATAAACGGTAAAAACCTTGACTGGGTTCTGATATAACCCAGTTTGCATGAACTGAGTGTTGTATTAAACATAATCTAAATAAAAGTGGTACAATTACACTGTTTATATGAGGTGTTTACAGAACTGTTCCGTTAATTTGTCTATTTACATGCTATGGAGCAGAGCCTCTTTTCCATGACCCCCTATATTATATTTTACTGTCAGAGTTTCCCTCCTGTTTTCGACGTCAGAGCCATTCTGTCATGTTCTGCCAAGGTTAAAAGGCTTACAGAGTGGCATGTCTTCAGTTTGTTTATCTTTTAACCTTGAGGATATTTTCCTCTGAATTTTTTTTTGTCTTTTTTCTTTTTGCAAAACAACAGTGCTTTAAGCTGCTGCTTTAAATGTATAACGTATATGCAAGTAGATTCAGATGGTAGAGTGTGTAAAAGCATGCAAACATGGTTCCTTTTTGAAAATGCACATTTAAACATGGCCAAGAAGAAACCTGTGCCAAAGTGCCATGTTAACTCTAATGGCTGGTAGGATTTCAGTTCAACAGTATACAATAATAAAGGGCTTTTCATTACAGGAACAAAACACCTTAATTCAAAGTATTGTTGTGATTTAGTTATTATTTGAATTTTGTAGTTCATGTAAAATGTCTTCAACATTTGACCATTTTAAAAACACAACACACAAAGTTAAGAGAGTAAAATGAAGATAAAATGAAACTTCATGAGCAGATCTCTTTCAAATCCCATGAAAGGGATTCATGCGTTCAAAAGAATTGATCCCCTTTATGTAGTGATCCAGCAGTTGAGTGAATGGGGTTTGCTGATCAGTGTGTTGTGATCCTGGGGGGAGGCCTCGAGGCTTTGGGGGTCAGGCCTGAAAGGGACAGTTGTCTCATTGTGTTTGTTACTGTTTGACAGTTAAATCCCCACAGACTGAGAGGCTGCAGATGCAGCACTTTGAGGAACGTCCCCTCGTCATCCGTGGATTAACCCCCACATACAAATCAGAGGTTATCTGCTGAGAGTAAAGAGCAGGGATGATGATACCAGACACACACACACACACACACACGCTTGGGGGGTAAACAGTTCTCTAACCAACTCCACTCCCACCACATACACACACTAAGTCACCAGTCTACAGTGTGTGAACTCCCCACACCACATCCATCACCACCAGATCAGAGTGCTGTGATGTCACCGATAGCTCTGATTGATCTAAACCTTTCAGAGGATCAAACACTGAACTGTAACCTGGGTTAGAAACACCCCTACCTCCATTCTGGTTTACATTTTACACTGACGTTTACATTTTAAGGTGTGATCATGTCAGTTTTTAGTTTTTCTTTGGTCCATATGATGTGTTTTCTTTTTTTTTCTTTTTACCCTACAGAGTATTACTGAGTAGAGAGATAGAGAGAGATAGAGAGAGATAGAGATAGAGAGATAGAGATAGAGACAGAATGATGTAGGTAAATGGACAGGGGAGGATTTCATCTCAGTTTTCCTTTTGTTTCTCAACATTGCTACAGGCCGTTGCATCAGCGTCTATTTACATTATGTTTGCTGAAACCTTTGATGCCCTGTGAGTTATTACCTCCGCTGCCATAAATAAACCCACTGACAGAGTATTCCAGTCCACAGATAGAGCTGTTCAAATAGGAAATAAATATGAAACACTCAGTCACCAGCTCCTGTCTACACAATCTATTTTCCCTTAAAAAGGAATACAATACTCAGGCCACAGGCCAGAGCTGTAAGCAGTACTGGGTGCAACGTATTTGTTTTCTTGAGATGAGGAAAAGCTAAACCTATTTCCATCAATTAACAGTATAGGAACACTGAATCTTTATCTGTTTTACCAATTCAAATGAGAAGAACTGTTCTTTCCAAAATACTGTAGAGCTGAAATCAAGAGGCAAATTACAGCACAAAAGTTTCCAAAACAACCCGCTGTTTTGTCTGACTGATGAAAACGTAGCATCACTGTCTTTTTAGAAAGTCCTCCCTATACAACAGTCAGGTACATCAACCAAAATGTGACATTTGTTTGTGTGCATGCATCCAGTGCAGTATCCTGTAAACAAAATGAAACTGGAACATGAAGTTTGTACTCATGAGGTTGGTGTTTGACCTGATGGAAGAGCCAGAAAGCTCGCAACAGAAAAACGACAGCATTGGGAACATATTTAAACACTTAAAGCAATTATATTTAGATTTTTGTGCCAAGCAATCTCTTACAGTCATGCAAATATTGATTATTGCCAATGGCTTCCCCACCCAAAAAAAAAAAAAAAACATATTTTGGAGATATCTCTCTGATGGCAAGGCTGCGTTACTGCCACAAAAATTCTTGGAGAGAAGATCAGGGTAGATGGTTGGGCAAACAAAGTGAGTGACTTGAACAGTGGGATACTTCATATCCTGGATGGCACTGAAAGGAAAACCCATGCTGGTGTTTTGGACTTTTTGGTTAATAAACATTGTGTTTATGTTCTTTTTGTCATTTCTATAAATCCATAATACAAGTCAGTAGAGATGACATAACCTATTCCATGCAGATTTGCTGTGAAGGAAGCTCTCATAACTTCAAATCTATTTTATAACTTTAAAGAACTGAACTCTGAGTGAGTCATAATCTCAGCAGACTCAGACTGCAGAGACTTCCAGCTGTAAATTAACTCGAGGACAGTGGCTACCTGATCCCCTGGGGCATATCATGCTGAATGGATGTAATGGCTCATTGTCAGAGCCCCTGTAATTCCTCATTTTCAGGTAATACACCACATCGTGCCTTTGTGTCAGACTCTGACACCGACTTCGAAATCTTTTTAATTCTTGTAGCTTGAGTGGAAGCGCTGTAACTCTCTCTCTCTCTCCACCCAATTACGAGTCTCTGTCACCCTGTTCCCCGACAGCTAACCAACTGTATTGTTTTAAACCTTTTTCTGCAAACCCATCTGCTGCCTTGTCTGAAACCCCCCTTCACTGAAGTGCATTAAGCCACAGAGTTTGCCACTGCTGCAGAGGCACAAGGCTAATCAAAGTAAGCCTCCGCATGCCAAAGCTGACCTGGAGCTCTATTAATAGAAACACCTAGATCTTAAGTGATGCCGCTGATTGTTGGCGGGGAAATTGAGGGAGAATGCTCGTTTGCCAGAATTCCCCAATGTCTCCCACCACCGAGTTCTCCCAGAGAGAGTAAAATGAATTAGAACCTGTTTTCATCCCTGCTTGCTTTCTTTAATTCAGAAACCAATTACTTCAGATTTTCCACTTCCAGAAAGAGACTGTGAGCAGCAAAGAGAGAGAGAGAGAGAAAAAAAATGGGATGAGAGACAGAAAGAGAGGTGAGAAAAAAAGCACAAAGACAATCCTTCTTACAGTTAGCTTCATATGGAGATGCCAATGAGGAAAAATTATCTGTGCACTTCTGTTCCCTCGCTCCACGCACTCTGCACCGTGGATGACAAAATTGCACGATGGAATATCTACCAACAAAATATTGTACCCAATGTGCAGCAATAGGTTTATCCAAAATAAACAAATCCCTGATTGAACATGGTATTCCTTATGTGAATTCATTAAAAATGCATATGTTATCCTCAAATCTAGCAATTGGGAAGAGATGCTGTTCTTCATACACCAACTGAGAATACATTTCACCAGTGCTGGGTCTATTTAGCTGGAATGAAGTTGCTTACACACACATATCGCAGCAGCAACGGTGTTTTTGTGATTCAGTATCAGCAGAATAGGCAAAAAAAGCTTGTTACATTATGTATGATGGCAAGAGTAGATAGACATCTAACATTACTCTGAGATGAGATATCCTCTCAGCCCCCCCCCCACTCTGACCCTGTGATCTACAGTAGAAAACCCCAAACTCCAATATCGCCTCTCATCTCTTCCCTCTTCTCATCCATCCCCCTCATTCTCCCCCTCCCTCCGCAGCTAGAAATGAGTAGTGAGACATTTCACTCAGGCAGCTGCTGCTGCTGCTGCTGCTGCTGCTTTGGTTCAAATTTACCTGAGAGCACTTGTCGAGGAAATTACACAAGTACGAGGAAACTGCAGTTCACTTAAGCTACTCAAGTGCTCAGTGTGATGCAGAGAAGAATTTTGGACTGATACTCTGAATATTAAACTTTAAGGTCTAAACAAGGGGCTGAACTCGGCTCATTTTGAGAAATAGTAGATTCAGAATTGATGGTCAACAGCTTTTATTGTTATTTGACAGAAAGGTTTGATTAACCCCCTGGCTCATTCTGTTACTCTGCATTATTCCTTTGTTTAAACATATCTTGCCTAGCTGTGTGTTTGTGTGCTCATTATTTCAGTTACAGCAGTTTTTCATGAAATCACAACCTGTTTATAAAGCTATTCACGATTCAGCCACAGCCATTCACTGTATTTACATTCTGTGTTCATCTCATTGTGTAGTAGTCGTTATTGTTAGTGGCGGAGTCTGTCATCATGGATTCAACAAACACAAACAGGGGTTCACAGGAAACAATGCATGAGTGATATTCACCTCACTGTTTACTCTTCACTCTTTTTACACCCTATCAGAGCTGCTCTGAGTTCCTGCTAATGTAAACCTAACATTTCCTGCTGCCTCTCAGCAAAAGAGTTCACAGAATGGCTTTTATTGTGAAGCAGTCACAAGAAATGCAACGTATTTGGAGCCAACTTCTTGCTGATCTCAAATGTGCCTGAACTCTAGTCGTGTTTTCAAAGAACTGAAAAGGAAATTAACGTGTAAACAAACAAAATACAGGGTGGAAGTCAGGGGGAGAGAGGAACCGGCTGACTGCTACCAGCTGCTATAGTGCAGCCAGACCAGGTGAGCTGAATCTCTGATGACCAGGCTCCGCCTATGAGGCTGCTCAGAGATGGTCTTCGCATTTTGGTTTTCATTACTTTTGTTTTAGAATATTGTTCTAATATTTTTCTTTGCTTTTGTAAATTTTCCCACAATGGTCTTTTTTTTTTTTTTTGGACATTATTCAATTTTCAGCGAGTAGACGGTGGTAGATGAACAGTTGCAACTGACAGACTGTACACCTCCAACTCCTCAGCAAGATAACCAACTGTTATCTGTCCATGTGAAACCAGATCGCATTGCTCATGGCAGATAGATATTGGCCAATAATTAACTTCTTCATTAAAACGTGTTTTTTTTTTTTTTTTGGCTACCCTGTAAAAAGCTTCACCAGTTGTTGCACCAGCAGTTTTTTTGCCTCCAGAGAATTCTGGGTCGTGCAGTAATAACCCAAACTCACTGTTACCACTATAACCACAGATGTCACCAAATCAACCAGGAGTGAAATCTGAAGGATTCAAGTTTCCAGCAGAACACCTGAGATGATCAGACAGACCCGCTGCTAATTGGGCCTCCTGTAAAAGTTTGGTTTAGTTGCAATGAAACACTTTGGATTTATACTCTGAACCTTTAGGTCTTTATGTGTAATTGAACTTGTCTTGTATGCGACTTTATTAGCAGTTTCCAGCCTACTGACCTGTCCACACACAGTGCATGTTTATGAGTTCTGAGTACATTCAGTCAGAGAAACTCCTTTACCACACAGTTTCACTTGAAAAATATTGAGACTCAAAGAGGTAAAACTATATAATATTTCACATGAAAAAAAGGGACAGATTAGAGAAAAGTCTGTGAAACAAACAGGATTTTATGATGAGGAATTTTCATTTTCTTATTACTTAAAATGCAGTAGAAATGTAAATTTGTATTGTTCAGAGCTTATAGAAGAAACATACACAGATTAACAATTTACAAGTGAGAGGATTAGTCAAGAGAAGACAAAACACACACAAAAAACAAATGCACAAAACAAAACAGACAAATTAATATTGTGAATAAATGGACCAACAAAGGATTGGCTCTGTCCCTGAGCAGCTGACCTGCTGGGATGATTACAAACACCTGCTGTTAATTTAGTCTCCTGATTGGGCCACCATGCACCACTGACTACAACCCTGAAGACACTAAGGTGGTGTTGAAGTGTATGATCATTTTAGTCTTTAATAACGTGTGTGGTTCTGTGCTGCTGCTACTTCTACTTTGGTTCGAATTTACATACAAACACAGAGACACTGCAAACACATGACAGTTTGCTGAAGCTGCTCAGGTGTTTAGTCTCTTTTGAGCAAAGTAAACAAATCAAAGCAGTGAAAACTACACATTTTATTCATGTCACAAACTTTTCATTGCAAAACAAATTGGCTTTTTGTGATGTTGGATTTGTACCTGGTTGAAATTACTGTGTGCCGGTTAATGGCTCTGCATGGTTCACAGGAACAGAGCAGTCATCAGTATTAGTTACACCTGAGACTGTCTCATTATGCCAAATCAAAATACATGTAAAATATAAAGTATGTAAAATAGATAGATAGACAGATAGATAGACAGGTTTACTGTTTCAGTGTAGCTCTCATTCTTCCTGTTTTCATCAATTGGAAGCTGAGCTGAGCAGCTGTGGAGGAGGCCCTTCAGTGCCAACGAGATATTAGGACTTATTCCCAGAAACTGAGACCTAATGTACAGCTGGCAGTGAGGCGGTGTTGTTCTGCAGATAATTGGATATTGTTCTATTGTCAGTGATTGTGGGGGAAAATTGGGAGAGAGAGCGAAGCAGTTTCACAGATGCAGCCTGTGCCTCGACTAACATGATACTTCCTTGAGGAACTCCATGTAAACATGGGAAAATGATGAGCAGGAAAATGAAGACAGTTTCCACTTGCCTGGCAGCTGTGGCCAAAGTGTCCACGAGCAAGGCACCCAAAGCGGCACCCTAAAGTAACTGACACTGTCAAGTTGCATTTTCACTATAGTTAGGTGGAAAGAAGTTAACTGTAGCAGAGGCTCACCAAAAATGGAAAACTGCTGTAAATCCTGCAACAATAATTTTAATTTGATGTTTGCTGATTCACTGACAGCCTCATGCATATGGCTATAGATCATGTCTTGTTAGCCTTTGTTACCTAAATATGTTTGAGTTTTGTTCATTCAGAATTCAAGGATTAAACCCTTGAGACGAACCATCTTTGTTTTCATGGGACACAAGAAGATGTACATAAAAAATGAAAGTAAAATTAAAACAAGAAGGAAACATTAACATAAAAACAAAAAATAAATCAACAAATAATACTAGTCACAATATTTGTGTGACCATCAAACATTTCGTGGAAAATACTTTGGGCCCATTATGAACATGTGTTTATGCTCAATCAGAATAGTCAAATAGTCAAATGAAAGAAATGTTATCATCCAGTATGACATCTTTGAACAACTGCAACTGATAACAGGACATTCCAGAAAACTCTATACTGACCTTTTGCAAACCTCCACGCTGATGGGGTTTAGATTACTCCAGTAAATCAGGTCTATGGCCAAAGATAGGAAGGTCAGTGATCCCCTGCCCCAGGATCCTTCGGCATTCCTAAAGCCTGATGTTCTCTGCTATATTCAGAGGGATCCAAGCACTCAGTAAAGCCTGGTGTTCAAGGTAAACCCATCTCAAGAAGAAGTGGATAAAATAGCATAATTTAAGGCCAGTTAGGCAGACTAAAGTGGGCCATGCCATTAGAGAGTGAAGATGTTTTATGAGCAGCTGGGGAATCGAATACAAGAGGATGTTGACACTCTCACGTTTATGAATTCTATGACTATCACTTCCATTTTGTTGGATTTTCCATTTAAAATTTCATACTGTAGTTGAAACATGCTCAGCTGACTTTACAGAGATCATCATGAAAATAGGCATTTCTGGAAAAACTACGAGGGAATTTCTGAAATATTCATCTGCCAACATTAGGTTCAGTAAGTTAAAGTGGGTCAGGTCATTTGGGAATGAGAATATTTCATAAGCATCTGGAAGAAGAGGCAGGGGAATTTACTGTGAATCTCTATATGAATTTAAAACATGACACTAATAGGATCTTTTCTTAAACTTTATTTATAAAGTGAAAGGCTGCTGAGCAAGCGTTTTACAGCTTTGCATTTACACAACAGAACATTTAGACCTGGTGGTGAATACCATGTATACCAGACATCTTGGTTTAAAATCCAGCCAAGGACCTTTTATCGTAGAAAATGTGAGCTGAAAATGCTCATGTCGGCCTCTTAGAGAGAATTCCAAGTACAACTTATGGGATTTAGTTTTTTTAATAGGCTCATATATTTCCAGATTGGCGTCATGAATCCTGGAAGTATGTCTACACCAGCAGGAAATATGGCAGCAAGTGCACAAACTGTATGATTATCATTACACACTCCAGCTGGTTAACATGTGAAAGCTTCCAAGTTGTATAAACAAAATGACGTTTGGTTCCTCTTCATATATGACATGCACATAACCACAGCCATATCTACCGGCTGCCCAGCAAGAGCTGTGCAAAAAGATGACGTGTGCCAACAGGGTTAGGGTTAGGGTTACATCTCTGCACACCTGAATGTGAGAAAAGACAAACGTAAATAGAGCAGCATAACTCAATGGAGATGAAGACAAGTTAGAGCAATAAAATATCATGTGAAATAAAAGAGCAATAAGAGACAGTGTGCTGGAGCAACTACAGACTACAGAGAATGCCAACTGTCCCATGAGCTTCCAGACATTACCGGACAAACAAAAGGAAGTATTCTGATCATTCAATCTACACTACATGGCCAAAAGTACGTTGACAGAGGAGTGCATGTATCTGGGACTCTTGTTCATGACTTGGAAGGGAAATCATAATGCTGCCCCACACAATGATATTCTGGACAACAGAACGCTTCCAACTTTGTAGCAACAGTTTGGGGAAACAGTTCCTGTTTCAACACCACAATGCACTCGTGCATAAAGCCAGGTCCATAAAGAAATGGTTTTCCCAGTTTGACTGGTCTACACAGAGCCCTGACCTCAACCCCATCATTGGGATGAACTAAAACAGCAACTGAGAGCCAGGCCTTTTGGCTCAAATCCCTGAACCAAGTTTCAAACTCTTGTGGAAACCCTGAGCTCAAAAGAGTGGACGCTGTTGTAGAATCAGATTAATGCCCCTGGTTTTGGTATGAGATGCTCAACAATCACACATGGGTGAAATGCTGGGGTGTCCACTTACTTTATTCAGTTGTCCAGACCTTTTTGGCCATGTTGTGTGCCTGCAAATTAAAGGATTATAACCTGCAAGAAAACCCATTTAGTCTGATTTTAAGGCTGCTGCTACAACCTGTAACATTCCTGTGCTGTTAAATTACTTCACTTACTTAACAATTTTCTCGAGGACGAATGCTTCAGTACTAGCAGGTCTCTTGTCACACCATTGTTGAATTGCAATAATTAGAGAAAGTTCACTGTAATCAAGTGAAGTAAAACATTCCTTCATGCTGGATGGCAAAAATACAACGACAGCTTCCCTTGGTGATGTGGACCATGTTTTTCATCAGAATGTTGTGTTGGCCGTCCAAGTGACAACTCCGGGAATGCTCAAGCCACAGACCCACAAACAATGCTGAGACAATAAATAAATGAAATAGCTCTGAAACCACGAGCAGCTCAGAGGTCCATTTGGGTGAATGTATCCCTGTAGTCTAAAGCCTGGGGAAGTTAATTGAAGCAATATAAATGTGTTGGACAACCACAAACTGACCTGGAATGCGATGTAATTGTAGTTTACAGTTGGGACTTCATGCAGCCATGCAATGATGTGCAAGTCAGAAGGGTTCTTGGCAGACCAAGAGCAGAGTTCCACTTTCACGAGACGAGACAGCTCTAATTGTCTCCCAATAACTCAAACTCTTTCCAAATGTAATATTTTTGCATAAATGATGGGTATTTTAAATTCAGCAAACATTTCTGATAATTCAGTGGTTGGTCAAAGCATGCCATGTCACAGAAATGGAGATTTGCAATGGCGCCAGTCTTGTTAAATGTCAAAGACTAAAAGCCAGAGCTTCACACTGTAGAACTCAATTTCCTTACACAGAAAGAACAAAGTCCCCATATAACTCCCATAACTATAATCAAGGCTCATGAGTGATGTTTTTCAGAAACAAAATCTCTGAATCTATCATGTTTATTTTTAATATTTAAAGGTTAGAAAACAAATAATAATAATGCTCAGTAAATTTCCTAGCAATATCCTTTGTGGACAGTTCATGAGCTTTTCTCTTGTGCTGCACTTAGGACAACATTTTCATACTTCTTCTGTAGACTTAGACTTTTTTGCAAGATGTTTGTGGACAGGGTGAGAAAAAAAAAAAAAAAGATTCCTCCTCTGGCAAACATGACTAACCACAACACATTTCATGGAAGTCTGACCAGTGGTTATTGAGATAACACAAACACATAGCCTTAGGGTCAGAAATTAAATCTGAGTTTCAAAATCATTTGCCAGCGATCAGATTTTTTAACTGTGAGACTGCAGATTTTTCCACAGCCAGCTATTTTATCCATCTGTTTTTCTTTCAGTTTTACTGTCTCACCTTCGGTATCAAAACCGCCGCTTAGGATTTTGGACGAGCAGGTAACTACAGCACTTCCTTTCTCCCTCAAGACAAAAGGGGAATCACAGTTTAAAAATAGACACAGCCATTTTGGGATGCCTTTGATGGGCCAACACTGCAGAAGAAAACAACTAATCCTCATAACTAATGTCAAGAGTGAAGAGGAAGATTGTTTTGGACCATCATCAGAGTAGGGCCCTTCAACCCAAACCCCTGCAAGTAGGAGTGATGGAGAGAGAGCGGGAGAGGGGTATACAGAGAGAGTATCCAGCCATGTGCACTCCATATGCTTCACACACACAGTGAGCACTCTGGATTTCCGCTGCAATGCTTCAAACAGACCCTTCTCTCCCCATCATTCTTCCACTATCACCCCCTCTCTTCACGACTCTAAGCCTCACAGACTTAAAGAGAGCGGCAGAGACAGAGAAATTAGAGACTAGGGAAGTGTGTGTGTGTGTGTGTGTGTGTGTGTGTGTGTGTGTGTGTGTGTGTGTGTGTGTGTGTGTGTGTGTGTG
>JBBMJY010000009.1:2625649-2637649 GCA_037833715.1 Toxotes lorentzi | reverse complement strand
GTGTGTGTGTGTGTGTGTGTGTGTGTGTGTGTGTGTGTGTGTGTGTGTGTGTGTGTGTGTGTGTGTGTGTGTAAGGCAGCGGGAAAGTGAGATGAAGTGAGACCAGATGAGCGAAACATCAACCAATAAACAGAAAGATGCAAAAAACTGAAAGTTACTTTTATGCAGTTTGCTTCACTTAATGTGAAACAAGACATGAAAGTAAAGGTGCACAAAAAAAAAATAATCAGGTATTAGTCTAAGCTGAAGCACAGACGTAAACAGATGTAATTTTCCTTTGGACAGTGTGAATTTGCAGACAAATTGGGGAGAAACTAGACTCATATCATAAAAGCAACTTCGGTTCCTGAGCAGTTTTGAGAAGTGTAAGACAAACACTTCTATTTTCAAGGTTGAGAAAACTGCTTCTGTTTTAAGCCAACATTGAGGTGAAGTCCTAAATGTGCTGTAGGTGGAATCATAACCATTCCTCAGCTGCTGTTGTCAACAGATCCATCTCCAGGAGTAAACTCTATCTGCTGATGAAGACGGTGTGATTTTCCTGAAAGCTCTGGAAAATGCTAGTAAATGGACCTTGAGCTGAGAATCTTTGAAAGTATATAATGTACCTAATATTATGATAATGCTAATTGCATGTCATAGGGGAATATTTTTGTGTTGGTGTTTACATTTCTAAATAGCTCAAGCTAATAGCTGTGGAGTCCATACGTTGGCTGTTTGTGGCAAATGAATACAGACTTTAGACAACAGGTAACAAATGTGTGTAAATAATGTGACATGAGAAACATGTGAAATTTGAAGGCACCATAACGGAGAGACAGGAATCATTCAAGAGACAAACCAAGAGATTGTGCTAAAGAGTTTGAGAGACATTAAAGTGCACTCAGCATGCTGAGAGCTCTCTCTGACTCTCTGTTATCAAAGCTCTTTGTCCTCTCTCCATGGCTCCATATGGGGGATACGGGGGATTAGGACACTCCAGTTAACCAGGGTGCCTATGTGCTACATGACCCCTGAACGTCAGCTACAGGATTAAAGTGCATGCAGGTAATTTATTAGCAGAGACATTCAAGAAAGCAGACGCAACACAAGAGCTGACAGAGGCAACGGTGAGCCACGTAAGTATGTAGAAACATGATGGACAGTGGTCAGCACGCCAAGGTATGTTCAACTGTGCTGTCAAATTATTGTTATTATTAAGTCATAATTGATTTATTAAAATAAATACAGTGAGCTAAAATGCATGAAAGGAGAAAGTTTGAGAGGCACAGAAGTCTCCACAGATTTTTATACATGTACTGGCAGACTTGGTGTAAAGTAAAACATGGGACACAAACCTACTCAAATTCTGTTTTGTGTGAGTGTCAGAAACTTACTGAGCATAAAGGTGGACCGCAGAGAAATGGATTGTTCTGCAGGAAATGTCTGAGAAGTTTCTCTGGACCTCAGCTGTTTCAACCATGAAAACTTACTCACAGAGGCTTTTAATGACCCTTATCCCAAAGTACATCTCTCCAAAAGTGTGTTTTTCATAAATGAGGAAAAAGTGTCTTTCAATTTCAAAAATGCAATTTTAGCAGGTTTGAAGAGCTCTGCTTATAAATATGGAACATTTAGATAAAAACAAGATGCTTTGGTTGTTCAGTCTGTGTCTTTTTTTAAACACTCATTACAGGATCTGGTCTCATAGATGAGTGAATCAAGTGCGTTTGTAAATTGTGTTTCCTGTAAAAGTATAATGAGCCTGAGTTCCTGGTGTTACTGGTCACAAATGTGGCAGGTTGGCCTGTGGCTGAAGTGGTAACCCGCAAATTCCATTTACAGTTAACGAGCCTGTTCTGTTTATTCCGAAAAACCGGAAACGTTACTTAAAAACATGCAGGAGAAAAACAGCAGCAGTGATAGAGTAATAACTTTTACTGAACTTTTACTTGCTTGCTCATTCTGGGCTGAGTCATTCTGGCTCCAGCGAATTGAGTTGTGTTGAAAACCTCTATTTAACTGGCAAAGTAAACATGAGGGCACAGCAATCGGCAGTGCTTAATTTCAGGAGAAACACATCAGTACAAAAAGAATAATCACTTTCCTTCTTGAAGGCCACGTCTGTTTCTTCCTCTTTTCCTTTGTCAACAATGTGAGACTTTCCTCTCTTTTATTTCAACGTTGAGATGAAATTTCACTCTGAGATGAGACGTTCACCACAGGAAAAACGTGAAATAAATGACATCAGCCATGTAAATAAAACTCACTGACAGACACTGCCATCGCTGGCTATCTTGGGACTCTAACATGCATGAGAAATGTAATTACATTATTATTTTTGGTTGAGTATTCTTTTTTTCCCCAAATGTGTGTATACTGCAGCAGCAATCAGCCTCTTCATGTGTTCTGCATTATGAGCTAGACCGTGATATAATTTCACTGGAACAATACGACACAATGAGATGTGAGGTTTGAAGGGAACCAAACAAGACTCAGACACGTCAAATTAAAGACATTCCTGACATATTTTCAGGAGAGAGGGATATTTTATTGTTTCCTAGTGGTAATTCCTCACAGCTGCTGCAGTGTTGGTGGTGGCGAACTAAACAGTCAGGCATAAATTTGCTCTAAATCTAGGAAACGTCACAATCAACAAGAGAAAAAAAAATCACCACGAAGGAATGCAGGGATTTTCTAGAAACCTTAGGGGAGTGTGGTGATAGCGTGCAGTGTGACTATCTTGTTTTATGAGGCACAGTGAAAACACTTGACAAAATTACACAGAGGAGCATGTGTTACCTCAGGAGCTAAATCAGTAAAGTATTTATTTCCTCATTTTCCTGATCATTTGATGTATTGTGGGATTGTTACAGAGGTGTAAATACAACATCCTGTGGGAGTTCCTGTTGTTTCCTTCTCTATTTCATGTTTCGCCACAGGCAAGAAATGGTATATCTGAAACTGAGAAATAACTCTGCAGAGTTGGGAGGGAAAGAAGAATAAAACAATAAAGTAGCACAAAACTTTTCTCCTTGATCCTTTCTTAGAACAGAGAGCAATCTGGGATGTGATGCTCCTACACCTACACAGGTATTTAAAGTGTGAGTCTCCATCATCTTGTGTTTCTCTGGATGATACATGAGCTGAGGAGCAGAGCTGAACACTGGGGGCTTCGTGGTGGAAGGTCCAGAAGCAGTCGTGCTGTACTGCAGTGTGTGTGGGATGCACTTCTGCAAACTCTGAGAAAAATTCTGGGTTGTTATGGATTATGGAGGCAAATGAAAGGGAAGGGAATAAACCTTTTTCCATTTTTTTTGGAAGTCTGTTGTATATTTGTTTATCCAGGAGGTTGCCATGTCACTCTGACTTTCTTTCTCGAACGTCCTGCTTGATTTTTAACATTACCATTGTTGTCATAGTTACACTGAGGAGCTTCCCCTGTTTGGCACTGCTGCTGCGCCAGAAACTGACTAAAGTTTCAATATAAATAAGGTGTTGTTTACAAAAACCTGCTACCTGCTTCTATGGCTGCAATCACGGATAGAATCACACATGATTTTTATATGTCTTAGAATTCTGTTCTGCAAGGAGAAACAACCTTATTGATTTTTCTGCCCTCAGCATGCGTGTGACTTTACAGCCATGCAGTGAGCTTAACGCTCTTCTACTAATGGCTAAAGACAGGACTGGGCCCCTACAGAACCCATCATGGGGTCAGTCTGAGATCACACGGAGAGATAGAATACACTGAGTCAGTAAATCCACACAAGAACTATGGCAAGTTCTCCAAAATGCTTGGAACAACCTACCTGCTGATTTAGGCAGCACAATGTCCACAGCCAGAAGTAGTAGAAGTAGAAGTAGTTTGGTTAGCACCAAATTTAACACAAAAATACAAAACAGCAAAATGAAATGGAGAATGCACTGGAAAACTTGGCCTGAAAAGATCAGAGGGTGGATAAAAGATGGTTGTCAACGTTTGCTTGGTCACACATTTTTCAAAATGGGGGGGTAGTTACAATGTGTTGTAAACAGCAACTGCTCCAGAACTGGGCCAGTAGCAGCAGAACGTCACAAGTAGTGTTGCCAGGAGCCAGAAGACAAGAATGGGAATTTAGTAAACTGAAGAACGTAGGTCTTTCTCGTACTTATGCCAAATTGGACTCCAAGCTGAGAGTCTAGCTCAGACTCTGGCAATTAACTATACTTCAACACAAATGCACTTTATTGTACAGCGACCAAATAATCTCTGACTTTATCACAGAGGAAAAAGTCTGATTGACAGTGGCACACAGTCAAAGGATTCTCCTGTTTTCCATAAAAATAAAACTAAATGTAATATAGAGCACACTGCCTCTGTTCATTTTCCTTTCTATACATATTTATTGTTTTTTATTGAAATGCGGTTTTATCTGTACATATAAGGGGATGGATATCAGAGCCAGTGGTAAATAACCAAAAGGCTTGTTGAGATAAGACTGTTTTCCCCAGGATGACAAGTGACAAAACAAACAAAAACAAAAAAACATCAAATTACAGTGAAACAACAGTTTTGAGCCTGGTAACATTTACAGTTATTTAATCTGTATTTGGCCAGATGCAGACTGAAAGTGGAACAGAACTTGATAACATTTCACAAGCAGACAGAGAGCAGCACAGACCGAGAAAGGCCTCAAAATGGAAAATTAAGAAATCAAAGACCTTGAACTGCTGAGAATCGGTTCACTCCTTACTGTGGCTTTCATAATATTGGCGAGTCACCAGTCTAGCCAGGCAGTTCACAAACTAAATAGCTCAAAGATCAGCTTGCCCAGCTAGCTAACCTAAGTAATGTCTAAAATGCTTTATGCAGTGGTACTGTTTGCATGGGTATTTGGCTTCATAATAACTTTGGTTTCTCTTATGTCTTGCCTTTTTCACTTGGCTCAGTCTGATGTTATTTAGCCATCAAAACTGGTGGTTTATTTCAACATTTCATTTTGTATAAGGAAAATTTCAATCGTTGCTTCACTCCAAGTGCACATGATGGATCCCAAGTTGTGTGCGACAGAACCTTGTGCTTTATAGGTATCATGAAGTTGCAGAAGTCTGTTTATGCAGTTAATGTAATTTCTCAGAGATCTTTCTTTTGACTTAAATGCCTTATAAAAGTTGAAGTACGTCTAGTTTCCATGTTCAAGTCAAGCTATTCAACAATGTACATGAGTTACCTGCTTTACATTTATGTGGCGAAATGAATTCAAGACTGAGGCTTGAAATTGGTTTTAAAGACACTATATGGGCTCTATCGTCTCCAGTATAAACAAAGCTACACAGTAGAACACACTAGATATTGCTTTCTGTCATGCCAATGACATCTCAAGCACACCACAGTGAAGACAAAGTAGAGAACACAGCTAATCCAATTTGCAGGAGAGAGCAACTCCGTCCATAAACCCTAATTCAGATGTAACCTAATCTAACAAATTACAGATTCTCCCTTTTATGGCAAAGACAGAGAGAGTGTGTGAGTGCTTGTGCAAATGTGTGTGGCAGTGCACAAGCCTCATACAAGAAAATGAGAGGCAGAAGGAAATCTATGAGGGTTATGTCTTAAATCATACAATGGCAGAGAGGTGAGCGTGATCATCCTGTAACAATTCCTTCACAGTGTAAACACCATAAAATCAGCTGCTGACAAAATCAGCTGCTGGCAACACAAACAAGCCTGAAGCTACTTTTTAAAAAGATGCCACATGGAGTTACGTTGTCCACAGTTTGATCCCATGATGAGAGCTGCAAAATTTTCTTCAAACACCCTTATGGCTTCACCTCTATTGAACAGGTAGAAAAAAACAGCAGGAAGAGGAAAAGAAAAAGGACTCATTATGTTGCATTTCACAACCTACATTTACTGCCGCACTGTGGAGTCTACACATTAAATAAAATATCCAGCGATGCACAAAAACAATGAATATTCATGGAGAATCATTTGTCATGCCATTCACTTGTATGAAAACACTCTGGATCGGCTCCATCACTCATCAGTTTGACACCCGACTCCCTGGAAGGCTCGTTTTTTCTGTTTGGCTTGGAAAAGTTTGTTTTTTTGTTTTTTGACTTTCTATATCACATATTTAGTATTCATGCATATTCAGTCTTGTTTTCATCTAACTCACTGCTGGATAGGGACGGATTTATTCCAGGATGAAATGGATTTGTTAGTTGAGCATTTTCTGCAGTTTGGGCTAATTAAGATGCAACTAATTACCGAGCACCTCCCATGACACCCGCTGGTTTTTTGTAGTTTTTAAGGAACAGGACCATCAAGGATGCTGCTGTGGAGCTCAAATAAGCCACAAACAGAACCATTAGCAACAGAAGGTATTTTTGACGTGTTTGCCAGTTGGTGTTTCCACATTGTCTGTTCATCTGGGACTTTTTGATGTACTCTCTAACAAGAGGGCCGGAACTTCAACAAGTCCCATGACACAGCTTTCCCACAGCCATGACAAGGTGCAAGGTTATGGAATATGACAAGCTGGTATGAAGTTTGGTGAAAGTTCTGGAAATGTTTGGAAATTTAAATGTAAAGTAAGTGTGGGAACAGTGATGATGTTAAACACTTACAGTGTCTCCTGATGAGGAAAGTTACTTCTTTCCCTCTCCTCATTGCCCACTGTCTGCTAAATCCTAGCTTATGAAGATCATGTGAGGTTCAAACTCTGAATGATACATGCAGCCGGTGCCAGTGCATTCTGGGTATCTGATTTCTTGGCCATAACAGGCCTGTGATTGATGAGACTTCAGCTCATGGCAGTGGAACAGTGAAGAACAAGAAGACCCTCCTCAGCCAACCTGTGACCAGACCTGGGTGAAAATGTACTTGCAAAAGCCTTGCTGTGTTCGGTTTGTATGTTTTGGTCTACCAGGTTGGTGGCATGTCAGGACAATTTAAATAATGTTAAGTAAGTTGTCAGTCGGAGTGACGTCTACAGCATTGGCTCAGACACTTTCCTGAGATTGTCAAAATTGTTGGCACTTCGCAGAAAAGCTGTCTCTGCGTGTGTACTCAACCCCATCTGGCGCCTACGTAGGAACCACACACATGACTTGCACATAGTATTTCATCCAGGTCCAGTGAACTGTGACAACCTAACTTTTTGAGCCTAACAAGCCGGTGATTGATGACATTTCAGCTAATGACAGCACAGAAACAAGCTGGAAGGAGCCTTCTGCAGCAGAGCAGAAAAACATTTGGATGTAAGATGTTTAATCTATAAGCCCTGGTGGCACATACCCCATGTGTTTGTGTGTCTGGGCAGAGTGAAAAGTTCACTCTGTGTGTGGACTCTGAGTCAGACCTGGGCCATGAGTGCATGTGCATATACTTCTTTTATAGTAGTTTGATTTAACCTACTTTAAAGCTAGATGGGTGGATTTTACCACATATGACAACACTATGAGAGCCAGAAAGTTATTCAAAAACCACAAGAGTGTTTGAAACTTAATTCTATGCTGTTTTCCGTGATTGACAAGTTATCTAACAAAACCCAACGCTATAAACTCCACCCATCTGGTGCTGCTAGTAGATTAAAACAAACACTTTAAGCAAGAATTATTTGAAAATAGCATTTAAGATGGTTTTGTTAGTGAGAATGTATAAATGTGTGTGAGGCAGGGGATGTGCCTTTGAGAGGCGCAGCAGAGGAGGAGCGGTGTGGTTTTAATTAGGCAGCTGCTGCAGCGTTGCGGGTTGGGACGCGGTGCCAGGACGTCCCGGGAGAAACAGCACTGACGCCTTCGAGGCCTGCCAAGCGCGGCCACAGCCTATCCCAGAATGCCTCTGTCACCGTCACCGTGGGGAATGGCTGGGCCACAGAACATCTGAGAAAACAATCATTTTTGCCCCTCTGTCGCTACGGAAACGCTCCCATTTTTCTGCCCGGGGGGAGACTGGGAAGGCAAACAGACTGGGTCGGTGTCTGTTTGGTAGACATTTGTGTTCTCCTCTGCAAAATGATACGTCACGTTTGATATCTTACACTTTTATGCATCATATCCCAAAAAATGTGGTGAAACAGGAGGGAAAAGAAGAGCTGTCAGTCCTGAACGAGCTGTGGAGGGAAACATCACTTTGTTTTCGCTCTCGAGACTTAAAGTATTGACTGAGCAGCATAAGTGGAGACACACTTTACAAAGGGTTTATAACTAATGGCTTAATTGATGGGTAACAATTTGTTAATGCTTTTACAGACTGCACCATTTGGCAGGGGTTTACCCTCCCTGGCACAGCTTTTTTTTCTTGTCTTCATAGTTTCTATTGTTCTTTAATTCATAAGCAAGACGTTTCCAATATTCAGCAGCTGAACATCTTGAACATTCCTGGAAAGAGCTGCACAGCATCTGGACCAAAATCAAAGCTGCACTTATCAATACTAAAAGAACGGGTCTACTGACTGTCAAATGTGACGGGGTCCCTTGTAATAACAAACCCACAGAGAGTCTTCACTGTTTGTTTTTACTTGCTGTGGAGTCCTGTTCACATGTGTATTGAGTGGGAAATTGAGGAAACATACTAAAATAAACCCAAACGCTGCTTTTACAGATGACTTATTACTGATCTTTAAAGCATTAATAAATGATTAGTGCATTATGAGCGTGTGCAGGTGAGGTAAAAACCCCATGGAGCTTATTATGGGTATTCATCAAAATGAGAGCAGTATACAATATTAATGACTGAAATACATCATGCATCTCTGTCACAGTTGGACCTCAGCATCTTTGCGGCCATAATGAATACTGTGACTTGTTTCGAATGCCCCACAAACACTGTGTGGCTGGATTTTATGACACTTCATCTTAGCGTGATTAAGATCTCTGCTGCGTTGACCTCACCCTCAGCTGTCACTGTGACGACATGATTGCATCGTTTGGAGTTCTTTTTGAAAAATGCTCACTGCACAGATCAAAAACGCATTTTAGATGAAGCTTTATCTGAAATGCCCCTGCGTCACATGTTGTCACATGCAACATAGAAAAGCACGTAAACATGAGCAGGGAAGCATCCCATGCTGTGCAACGCCCACCTCCTCGGGTTATTCTCTGAGTTGCTGCTTTATTGGTATTATTTGCGCTGTCCGCTGTGTCTCAACACAAATCAATAACACTGACAGTTCTTGTAAAACACATTTCTCAATATGGACTCAAAGTGGAGCCATTTGTGGAACCCTGCAATTATGTGACGAGCAGGGGGGGACAGAGCGGGGTGGGGAGGGAGTGAGAGGGGCCTGTGGGTTGACTAATGAATACCCCGGGGGATTCTCTCTCATCATGGGGGAAGAATGAAAGTATGATGGTGCGAACAACTTTCAGGCTTTCTTTTATGTGCGACAATTCCCTCCCTCTCTGCGTGAACATTAGAACAGGATGAGGCCGAGCACAGAAAACAAATAGGCAGCCCTTGACTTTGATTATAGGTTTGAGCAAATTGGAATCTGGGTACAAAAGGAAATCCACATTATGGGTCCTTTGTTGAGGACGCATAAATGGATTCTTCATGAGGGTGTGTGTCTATCTGTCTATCTGTCTACATTGTGTGTGTGTGTGTGTGTGTGTGTGTGTGTGTGTGTGTGTGTGTGTGTGTGTGTGTGTCTCACGAGAATATCTGTCTAAGTACATCTATTAAGACTCCTATATAAACTTAGCCGTCACACACTGGATGTAATTGGCTCTGAGCTTATATTTGACATTTGCTTGTATTTCCAACACATATCTGTATAATCACTGCCACTTCATGAGACTATAGCTCTCAGCTGTAGCTTTTTAAAAGACCCAGATGATTCACAACATGCAATATCAATGGGTGGTCTCTTACTATTCCTTTGTCACTTTATAAAAACAATCTTATACTTTTTTTAGGAACAAAATAAAGTGAAAGGTACAAATGGATCCGAACGTGATACATTTATCATTGAATCCTGGACACAGCTACAACAAAATTCTCCTTTCATGCATCAGCAGTGCAGGGAGACATATTCAGATACTTTACATAGGCACAATTAGTTACATCAAAGTGTAGGAACACTCAGGTACAAGTAAAAGTCCTGCGAAAGTATCACCTTAAGAGATCAAAAGTAAAAGTTTTTGGTATACAGAAGGATTCTTGAGTGTTACATTACAACATATACTATACTGCTGTATCATTATTGTATTCATATTTGGGCAGCATTTTACAGTTGTAGCCAGTGGAGGTGGAGCAAAGTTTAAGTGCTTTATGTGCTGTTGGGTATAATTATTAACAGTAAAATCATACTGAAGAAGGTGATCATGTGTTTTGCATGTACAAACTTGGGTTTTCAGTGTGTTTTTTTTTTTTGGGTTCAGGTTTTGGATATTAGATATTCTGGTGGAGACTGACAGGAAAAGAGGGGTTAAATGCCGGTGTGCTCCTGTTTAATTCAGTCTTAGATGAATATTTAATCACTTCTGTGGAGCTACAGCGTGATGGTCCATCTCTGCAGCTGACGCAGAGGTGGGAAAGAGAGACTGTACCAACGCTCTCGTTTGATGGGAGTTCAGCTCGCTTTCATCATGATGAATCATGCATTTGTGACGTCCCTGCAGCTGGGAGCAGATGCTGAGGAAACATGATGGGAGTGTTACAGTACATCCTCAAGTTGAACACTTGTGCACTTACGCATCTTCAACAATTAGTTTTAAACCACAGAGATCTGCAGTGAGTGCACCAGTTGACTAAGCTCCAAATCTTCAGCAACGTCAGAAGTAACCATCATCAACTATCAACCCTCGTCATCAAGTATGGACATTGGCTGCAGCATTAGCAAAGTGACGATCTATGATCAAAACCAAATTACATCACATTGTCAGAGCTGCAAGCAGATAAAAGCATGTGCAATGTCATTTTACAAGCCTAATGAGGTAGCTATATTAAATGTGAAATTGCAGCACTAATTATCGTCCCTGGTGGAGAGTTGTTAGTGTGACGTTTGCCTTGAGAGCACTGTGCCCGTCTGGATGCATAAATCAGCAGGGCATGGTTACAGGCACTCAGATTAATAGGGGTTAATACGGGTGGTTGCAGGGACATCCAGGAGATGGGTGGCAAGCTTTTACATGGAGGATGGAGAGCGAATGCAGCACTGCATCAGCTAAGCGTGTGTGTGTGTGTGTGATGTGGAGAAAATGAAAACTTGACATAAGCTTCCAGAATCCAGCTTTTAATGGTATTTCTGCTTCACTGGATAACAGAGTCGAGAGTGACAGGAATCACAGAGGAGAGAGACACAGAGAGAGAGGGGATGATGTGGGCCCCACATTAAACTCACAGCAGCAGCAAACCAACTGAACACCCAGTTTTTTTTACAGACACTGAACATCCTGACTGTAGATGTGCTGTTAGATTTTGATTATGTCTTTCTATTAATCAGTGAAAAACATAAATAATTGTCCCAGTCCCACAAATATGCATCTTTCTGTGTGGTTCTGGTTTGCAGATGGAGCTATGAGGCTCACTCAAGCTGTAACGGTGGAACATGGCAGGCTGCTGGAGCTGCTGGCTCTCAGTGATTTTCTGTGAGGAAGGGTAATTCTCTCGCAATAAACACAGTGTGATATCTGGCAGTGACAGACAGGAGCATGGAGGGCAAAGTTAAAATAAATGAACTGTGACCTGGAGGGTTTTAAATCGTGGTGCAGTAACCAATCACATCTGACGTCTGTACATTTATTGAAAATAAATGTAAATTGCAGCTTATTATTCTCCTGAAACACTTAGTAAGATGTAGCTCCTGCACTCATGTGTATCATTGTGAGATGAAACAGCAACAGTTAACGGCATGTGGATTGACATCTCTGTGGTCCTCCTCATGATCAATGAATGTGGGAGGTGCTAGCAGTTCCTCATGGCTATGCGGCTCTCTGATTGGTTGATTGGTCAATGCATCGTTGTACTGGAGGACGTCACCTGTTGCAGAAGTAGAACTTTTTTTTTTACCAGACGACGCAGAGGGTGGAGTG
>JBBMJY010000009.1:2595880-2624998 GCA_037833715.1 Toxotes lorentzi | reverse complement strand
ATCTTATATATGCCAGCACTCATTTTGTCAGAGAATGTGGTAAATCTGTCAGTTCCAAACGAACCTCTCAGTTTTTTTTTCCATTTCCTCTCTTGTGTTTGGGCTTACAGTGGATATGGTGGAGGGGTGGAGGGTGGGTCAAGGTGAGGGTGGAGGGTGGGTCGGGGTGAGGCAGCAGCAGCAGTGGCGGCGGCACCGAGGGACAGGAGGTGAAATGGAACCCACGTACTGAAAGGAGACGAGAGCCCCGAGGTGCACAGTGGACTTCTTTTCCGGCCCATCACACCTGTTTACAAGAGGAAACGGTGATGTCACCCACTTCACACTTGGGGACAATGGTGGCTGGAAGAAAGCAACAGGTCGCAAGGGGCGGTGGGAGGAGAGCGGGGGGAGGGAGGGGTTTTCGAGGGGCCTGAAGAAGCTCTCTGTTTTATTTACCACGGATAGCTGTGTTTTGGCCCCTTCGGCTTGAGCACAATAACACTTGCCAGTTCAAGTTCCTGCCTTCCCCCTATTCTCTGTCTCCTTCCTTTAATTCCGTACCAGCCTCTCTCTCATACATCATATGGCTTAGGCTCAAAGACATGAATTTCCCATCTTTTGAGACTTCTCTGTAATTACCTTGAGAGGAGGAGGAGGAGGGGGGGAGGATAAAATGGGGAAGTGAGGGGGGGGCACATATTAAAAGTGCCTGAAAAAGAAATACTCTGCATTCTTCTATCACTCTTCACAAACGCAATAAAAGAAAGAAGAGGAGGGAGAAGGGGGGAGGAAGGGGTGCAGGGTATGAGGGTACATAAAAATGGGGTGCGTTCCAGGAGAGTCGCTCCCCGGAGGGAATCTGAATAAATTAATCACAGCGATTGGCTCTCTCTCTTTTTTTTCTCGCCTCCTTTCCTCTGGTAGGATGCTGTCATCTAATTGGGTCCTGCCTCTGCGCAGGGCTCTGATTGGCTGAGAGGGAATGTGAGAACCTGAAGACCCCGGCCAACGAGGCTGACAGGGGCTCAAAGGGCAGCTTCTCTCCCCGACTTGAATGGAGAGGAGCTGGGGAGGTAGGGGCAGTGGAGGAGGAGGTAGAAGGGGGGACACTATTATACAGCTACTAATGGAGCGGCAGATTTGGAGTGGGATAATTAAAACCAATGGAGGTGGGGGAGGCATGAGGGGAGTGTGTATGTATGTGTGTCTGTGTGTGTGGTTTTCATGTGTTCATGTTCACATGTTTGTAAGAGAGGAAGAAAGAGCGAGAGGCCATGAGAGGCAAAGGAGCGAGGAGAGAGAGAGGGAGAGGGTGAACCCCACCAACAAAAGCAGGGATGTGTCCCCCCCGCCTGCTGTGGGCTCCCAATAGCCAGACATCTGCCTCATTATAGCCTGCACTTCACTGCATGCTGCCCATTGTCTGCAGCCATTCTGTTTGTGCACACCATTCAGAGGCTGGCAGAAATAGCTGCACAGCCACAATGTCTCGTAACACAGAGCGAGTGGTGGCCGGGAGGAAGTGTTTTGTTTTGAAAAACCTGCCTTGAAATTGCCCATTGCTTGGGAGAGACAGCGATACCTGGGAGGCAAAGTGGGAAAATCTCACAGCTTGTTCTGGACTCTTTTAACGTTGAGTCACGTTCCCCTCACAGCCTGGACAGGAGAGCCGTGCCAACTGAATCTGTAGGTTTCACTCAAAACACAAACACTGCAGCAGGTGATTTTATTGATTAGCACACTTTTAACAAGTCAGAAAGGATCTAAAACCATTTTCTTTTTAAACAATTGAGAACCTGTACTGTTGTACTGAAATGTTATTGAAGTTTCGACTCCTGAAAAATGCACAAGAATTCCTATGTGCCCAGACTGAGTGTTTGTGTACAAATGGCAAATAAAGATCTTGAATCTTGAAAACCCAGTTTTGCTCCATTCTGAGTCACTTCATAACCTGAGTCATTAAATATTTAAGTGTTCACTAAAGCCCAAAAACACTGGTGAATCTGTACAGGTGTTTACACTTACCTTCCTTAATTAGACCTCCACCAAGGACTAAGCAGGTTTCTAAAAAAAAAATCTTATTAAACCTTTCCACTGCAGGAATTTTGACTTGTCACAGAATGAAAAGCACATGTATAATGAATAACTTGAATGATGGCTGTGTTTCTTTTAGGTGTTTAAGTTTCAGGACAGCATTGTGTCCTCTGTGATGGCTCACTGTCACGTCTGAGTCGGACACTGAAATGGAAAGAACCATCATTAATGTGCTTTTCTTCACATTACAAATCCAAATGTTTGCAGAGAAAAGGGTCAGTTGTACATGAGTTTGGTGAGCTCAGGTAATTTCCAGCACAGCTATGCCCAACCATACCCTGATAAGAAATCTAATCAGCCAACTGAAACACTTGTGTGGGGAAAAAATCCACTAGCTTTTTAACAACTATTCACAAACAAACTAATGAGACAGCGATAGAAATGGTAGGAGGCGCTAACATTACCTTAGAGATTCAATTCAAGAAAAAAGAAATCAAGTTCAAATATCGTGTCACTGGATCTTTTTTGTGTCAAAATAAGGGAAAAAGACTTGAAATCCTCAAGTGACAGAAAAAAAATAAATCATGTTTTCATATAAACTATTCTAACGGGTACAGTTAGACTGACACATGGTTCTGAGAGCCAGTAACTTCACCAGAGTAAAAAATGTAATCCAGTCATGATTCTTTCAAAGCTCATTTGCAGTTGCAAATTAGTTGTGTATATATATGTAGATGAGTCATTTAGAGTTTTTAGCTATTACAAATATAGTATATATATTGTACCTTATTTTTGTTGTATATTTTTCTTATAGACGTTGAGTCTGACAAAAATAATCCAGTGAAACAACAGTTAGACCACTGTGGGACACTGAACACTGAAACACTGAATCTTAGATTTCTCAGTTCTATGTAAAATAAAAGAACATACAGTTTCACCCAAACAAACATGTACACAGGCACACACAAGCATTGCCGCTCTAGTTTCCCAAACCACTGGACAGACTGTGCAGGACTCGGGTGCAGTGTGAGTACATTTCATCAGTCTGGTTGTACTTCAGTGGGTGGGGATTTAGTCAAAGGGGATTAATAGCTTACTCTAAACTCTAACTTTCATAACAAGCTATGACAAGATAATCTGACCGACTTTTGCTAATTCTCTGCACTAATTACATTTGCTGGGTTTGTGTGTTAAAGGTGTTAATGCATTTTGGCTAATTAATCACTGCAGAAGAGTCCCATGCTGCCTGCTCTGCTGCTCTCATTTGAAACAAAGAGAGATGTGAGAGCAGTATCAAGACAGAGCGAGAGAAAAGGGAAGAAAGCATGTTCATCGCTGCAGATTATTCAACCTTTTATTCTACTTTTCATCTTAAGGGTCTTCAATGACTTGGAGGGTGAGGAAAAACACAGGACTGGAGCTCATTCTTTTGATGTTGCCGACTGATGAACAAAACAGGCGAACCTCAGACAGCCGAGCTTTTCATGTGAATATTTAAACAAGTGAAAATTAGTCATTCATTTTTTATTGCTTCTCTGTTTTTTTCTATCCAGTTTATTGCTATCTCTGCTATGCTGCATTTTCTGCCTATAGTCCTTCATGACACAAACTCGTCAAACTTCCAAACTACATTTTGATTTACAAGGAATGCAAGTGCCCTTCACAAAAAAAGTAAATAAATAAAAGCACCAAGACAACCCTCGCCTGCCTGCACATACCAAACGGGCACTTAGATTCAAAGTAGCAATGTCCACCATGGCCTGCATACTTTCATATACCATGCTCCCTTTCTCCTCGGGGCCTGAGGTGAATGTGGCCTTTGAGAGTGGAGGGAAAGCAAACATGTAGCCGGCAGCTCTCGCCTGGGAAAAGAACATCCAAACTGAGAGGGCTGTCTTCAGAGCGACAGCCTGAGCAAACAACCTGAGAGGACTTCATGAGAATGGGGGAGCTGTTGGGTGACTGAGAGGCTTCATGGAGCCAGCTGGGGTCCAAACTTTCATACAGAGGCTCTTTAACAATTTCAGGCTGCAGTCAGAGTGAGAGATGATGAGATATGATCCTAAATGACATGTGAAAAACACAAAACCTGTGAAATGACTGAGAGAGGGAAACCAAAACAAAGAAGGGTGCTCCTCTGTTGCTTCATTTGGCAGCAAAAGGGATGTGTTTCGAAAATTTAAATTTCAATACCCACACATTCATGCAGCAGAGTCCAGGTTTACCAATGCTGCCGGCCTGTGATGATTTATACCTGAAACTGAGGCTTGATAGCATTTCATCAAATCTTGGATTGGTTCAAGTCTGTTTAGATATTTAATCAACTTTTTATTGGCTGCAAGAGCATTTTACTTGAGAAGGCTCAAGGAACAAAAGGCACCAAACCATACATTAGAACTTGATTTGCAAATAGGTTGAGTCTACACGTTGTCTATTGAGGAGCAGCTCTTCCAACCTGCTGTTGAAGCTCACCAAAAAAAAACAAAAAAACTTGACAAAAAACACTGAACATATTAGTTTGGGTCATCATTTATGAAAAATAACAAAACCTCTGGCAATGACATTTTTCACTAAAAGGATTTTTAAACTACAGCTTTGCCTTGGGCAGAGAATCATAAAACATTTTTCAAGCCGTGTGGGGCCCCATTGGAAGTAGGTCAATACCTCATTTATTTAGGGCCCAACCCATAATTCACACAAGCACAAAGCTTTTTCTTAAAAAAGTAAGTAACAAGTATGTTTCACACTTTTTGACAGAACAATCAGCGCCCTGCTGATTACAAACACATCTGCATCCTGGATACGTGGATAAAGTTAGTAAAGGTACAGAGATGATGAGGCGTGATCCAAAATGTCAGCGAGAGGACAGACTCTGTAAAGAGTATCGTTCCTCAGTTTGCCTATCAGTAACCAAACGAAGAGGTTTAAATGTAGAGCGATGTGGCTGTGAGTGGTTGCAGGGGGTTTACTGGCTTCTTTATCCAGCATCCCCCAAGTCGTGACTACTGTTCACACAGTCGGGATCAGAGCCCGCAGATCAGGGCTTTGAGTGTTTAGCCTGTGGATTAGCTATTGTCCTGGCATAGCATGAGCACCCCCACCCAAAGCTCATCGCGCACCCCGCCCGCTAAACGTACCTCATGGTGGGCACCCAGTAAGTCTGAACCCAGTATCCAGAGGACAAGATGGCTGAAATGGGACCAGATTGTCTTGTTAGTAAATTGTTCATATTTTAGAGTATAAAATACTGCAGAACTAATAAGAGAAAATAGGAAAAATGCCATAACATGGCTTCTGTTAGAGGGTTAGTGGTCAAAGGTTGTCCCCCACAACAGAAAAGAAAACCTTCAGAGTGAGCCAGTACGAATCTGTTTCTATTAAAAATAAATGTCACACTGCATTAAATATATGTTGAGCAAATAACCTGATTTGGTTCAAAAGCAATCATTATCTTAAAGAAAGTACAACACCAATCAGTCGGGGATCTGGTGTGACATTTACTGGTTCTAGTACAGCATGTTGCCTTATTGTCTTGTTATTGTTTATTTATGGGATTTCCTGACATTAAATAGAAAAACAATATTGCACTTAATATAAGAATCTGATTTCATAACATTGAAAACTAAATTCTGGGTCAGCAGCCTGCAACATGTATTAAATGTTGGCCTGTGGTTTTCAACCAAGAGGATTGAACTCTTTACTGAAGGAGAATGTATTACTGAAATCACATTTTTATGAATTAGGTCCTAATTGGTTAATGCCATACATCGCCCTTTCACAGCACACAGTGCCGCTGCTCATGCCACATAGCTACAGTGCTGAAGGTGATGGCCTGCTTGAGTGCCGGGAGCAAACAGATGGTCAACAACAGCCCAGGAGAGATGTCTTTGACCGGGCGGCAGCGCCAGGAGCTGCCAACAAAAAGCTCTCCAATCCACAGCCCGAGGAGGGAACAATGGGCCAAATGCAGGGTGAGTTAGTCCTCATTCACTCAGCAGCTGGCTGAGAACCAACAGGTCGGCATACACAGCACTCCACATAGACAACGAGAGGGAAGCCTTGCCACAATGAGACGGAGAGGGAGAACCATCAACAAATGATCAAAATCATCAGAGAATTAGACAATGATGTTGGAATCCCAGAGCTCTTTGTTGGTTTTGTTGTAACACCTGTTTGACACCTCAGCACTTTGATCACCCGGTATCTCACTTTTGGAAGGGAATTCTCCTTTTTGCTGACAATGTGTAGGTTCATCTCGCTTCTGATGTATCGCACTTTGCTGAGAAATGTGCAAACAATAATGGACACAGGAACTTATGTTTGAAATTCCAAAAGCAGAAGCACATTTTCTTGTCTGATCACAATTTTTTTTAAAAAAGAAGTCTGAGGAATACCAGTATCTTTTTTCCTTATTTTGCCTCTGAATGTAGCCCTGAACAAAGCAAATGCTGTTACTCTCATATGGATATATGGAGACTGATTTGGCAAATATTGAATGAGTCTATTTATATGCGTGTTGAATGAGAGTGGAAACCTCACAGGGCATGTAGAGTGTTCATTCCTGCTGTAATTCATTCAGATTTTGATAATTATTTCTCCTGGGCAGGGAAAACTGCTAACAGAGTGTGTTACAAGCATGGGTTTAATTTCAGCTTTGCCTGCGTTAGCAACCCTCAACCACAACTGTGAAATACGCCAACATTTACAGGTCATAGATACCAGTGGAAAGAGCCACCTGGTATATTTGTTTTGTGCTGCACAGTGAGATGTGTTTTAACTGTCTGTCTCTCTGTCTTGCAGTCTCAACATTTCTGCCAATCTATCTGTCTCACTCTCAGCTAGACTAAGTAACCTGACTGAGCCCTGTTAAAGTTAATAGCTCTCCACAAGCACAGAAGCCCAGACAGGCCAACACCAATAAAACTCAAGCAAATTATATCAGTGAAAAAGAGGCACCGAGGAGTCATTTTGTTATTGGGCTCAGCATTCCTCGGCTTAGGAGAAGGACTCTTGCGTCACACAGGAATAACTTTGGAACACTGTAAAAATGATGCAGACTGTGAGCTCGAATTTGCACACGGACTTTCAGCATGACTGAGACATTGTTGAGGCCTGGCTTCAACATCCTGAGAGGGTGAAAAGTGTCCTGGCAAAGCTCCTGTCCTCTTAGCCTCTGTCATACACCGTGTCCTGTGGCAGACTGCCCTTATTAGACTTCTGGCTGGATACTTTCCACCGAAACGCAGTTTGCTAGAAGTCAGCAGAATGTGGAGGTGAAACCAGCATCACATTCAGCAATTGAGACGTGTTGTAGCCTGCTATCCTTAAAGTTAAAAAAGATCTGCATGGCTTTTCAACGATGGGTAAGGTTGGAGTTCTGAGAGATTGTGATAGATCATTAAAAAAAAACAAAAAATAATAACATTACATAAAATCACTGACCTTTCTTCCAGTGTCTGTACACTTTGTTCTGTTTAAACAGCCTCATCTTCCAAGAAATTACATTCACTCTGGACGATTCTGCAGAATGATTTACATCCAACATCAATGACCAGTGCCAACGCAGGAAGTAGTGTGTCCGGTACACAGCTAGGCAAAAAAGTGAGGGTATTAAAGTTGGAGTGGTGAATAGGCTTGTAGCCCATCTAACTTTCATTCCAGAAGGTAGGGTTCACATCTTGTCTCAGACCAACAACCACGCTACAATTGTTCACTAATCCTGAACACACCTTCACAGTAGTTGGCACCTTCACGGATTTAGGGAAAAATAGTTTTAGAAAATGCTGTCGTTGGAGGTAATCAGTGTTTTACAGAATTGCTCAATATCGGTTTTCGGTCTTAACTCATGAGCTTTTAAGTCCAAAAAATCAAAGGCTGCAATGTATGGCACAGATCCAGTTGCAGACATGCTGCAACCAACACACCTCTCTGTGTTTGTTAACATAATCTATCAGAAGACATGGAAATGTTGACACTGCTGCAGGGATCTTAGAAAGACTACTTCTAAATCAAGTCAGAGAGAGATGAGTTACAAGTCAAGTCTAATATAATGCCAGGAGGGATTTAAGACTTTTTAACAAGGTTCATGTTGTGCAGCTGACACGTGGTTTGGCTCAGTCTCTCAGTCTGGACTGGAAAGACTGGGTCCAACGTTAGTCAGTGATACTACAGACATGTACCAAGTGTGTTTATACAATCAAAGATGAGAATTTGAGAGTCAAAGTGCAGTTTTATGTGACTGACAATGAGGCAGACACTATGAACTGTGGTTAACTCCACTCTGCTGGTACAGTGTGTAAACATATGACATATTCTCAGCTACTATTGGACCCCTGTCTCTGCGTAATGGGAGCTCATTGCTCACCAAGACCCAAATCCCCGGGCACTGCCTCTGCCAAGCAGTGTAAATATTTAGGGTCACCCGTCGCACAAAGGAAAATGAAAGCCATGACTTTCACTGCATGTGTGTGTGCTGGAATGTGTGTGTGACACAGAGAGGAAGACAGAGAGCACTTAGCACAGTGTGAGCATTTGTCTCCATTTGTATGTCTGCATGTGTGTTTGCATGTCTGTGTATTGTACAACAGTGCAGTGAAGTTGTGTGTATGTTGTCCCTGCACTAAAGGCAGCCCATATGAGCACACATGTCTGTGTGTGTGTGTGTGTGTGTCTGTGGACAGAAGCCAGCCTCACATACCTGCAAGCGTTTGTGTGAAACCCCAGATTCCTTTTTTTTTTTTTTTGGTCTTTTCAGTTCTTCCCTGGGCCGGTACCTTGACAGGAGGCAGAAAACCGTTATCTGTCTGATGTGGAAGCCGTGGCATTCAGGGCACCACATTAATCACTGCCGGAGAAAAGGCTCTCCGCTTAACATAAACACCATCCTCCAGAAACAGAGCACGACACACACTGCAAGGCCGAGTGAACCAACACTTGCCTTAACTCTGTCACTCAGCAGCCTCACTCCTTTCGATCCTCATTTTCACTTAGAATTTTCAGGCATTTTGCTTATTTTAAGTCTAATCACCACCGAGTTTTATCTAAAGATCACAAAGCGTGTGACCAAGAGAGAAGAGGAAATGAGGTTCTTCTTAATTAAAGTGAGATTTGAATTTGTAGAATCAGAATTGTTTTTACAGAATGTTAGTTCTATTTTTACACACATCTGCCTTCTAATGCAAGGACTTACACTTTTACTTTATCTCTATTTTGTTTTTTAATTTCTGTCATAGTTAAAAAGCTTTTAAATTTGACACCATAGATTTGGACTATTGTGCAGCACTAATTCTGTGCATTGAAGCCCTGACTAATGAAATTCTTCAAGGATTTGCACCTCTTTAATGCAAAGCAACCCATTCTTTCTCTTTATTTGTCTGGATCATTGCAGGATACAGTATGAAAGCCCCATTGTTTTGGGTTTTTGCCAGTTTGTAGCACATCAGTTTAAACCATTTTGTATCCAAAAGTGTTGCTGTTTTGTGCGAATTTCTCTGACTTTCAATGCAAATAAACATGAATTCCCTGTTTATCTTTTCAGTTGTAAAGAACTGAATCCTTGTAAGTTAAGTTTACATTCAACAGAATGTTTTAATAAATAGTTCGGGGTAATTTGTTTCCATAACCTGCTCAGCAACATCTCACATGAACATGCAGATGCACACAAGCACACCTAGGCACATATATTCACATTCATGCCACATGCATATCAGTGTCAAACATACCAGCTGTAACACACTGGCTGTAGATTGATTGAACTGATTAGTACAATTAATCCTATATGTATTTATATCACTAAAAATTTCTCATTTTCCCAAAAAGAGCAGAGCCGATAGCAGAAGGTCAAACGAAGCATTTGTGAAAAAATGTAACCAGAGGGGAAAAAAAAGGTTGAAAGGTTTGATATATTAGAGCACATAAAACAGAAATACTGTTTGTGAGAGGAGGAGGCGATGATTCAGGAAGACAGGGCTGACTTTCAGAATAAAAAGAAATCCTGTGTTATTAGGCAACAGAGCCACACTAGGAGCATTTACTGGCACTTTGAAAAGAGCCTCAGAGACCTTGTGACGAAAGGAAAACTAGCTGGAGACACGGGGGATAAATATAACTTTGTGTGTGTGGCCTGTGGTGGATACTCTGCTGCTGACCATAGAGCGTATAGCCCTCATTCATTCGTGGAGAATAGACAGCTTTGACCCCACAAGGAGTCGGAGCAGCCCTGACCCCAGTAAGTCATAACGTTATCATCGCTCAGCATTTTTACAAGAGGTAGTACAAGGTTTCAGTCGCACATTTGAAACAAATTAAACTGGATAAATAAACTACTGAATAACTACTGTGTTTGTCGCCTGTGTGACTGACCTTGAATGGTCCGTATTCAGTTTGCACGGTAACAGGGTTCTCTTGTGCTCTCTATACCCTCGGCATTCCCAGATACACTCACCCTGTTGTGACCTTCACTGTTCATAAACAGAGGTGGAAAGTACCCAGTTACAGTCCCGCAACAGGTTCTTAGTTCTTCAGTTATTTATCCTCCAAGGATAGTCATTAATAATTATTGAAGCAAAAATCAATAATTTATGGAGAATGAGGCTCTTTTGGCTTTTTGTTTTGTGTGTTTTATGTATTACAGCTCTCATCTAAGAAGGTGCTAATAAACTAACTGTACACTACCTGCCGTTTTACAAACAGCAGACAGCGACTAACTGGCCAAGAAATCTAGCCAGTGCAAATGTTACGCAGGAGTTGGTTGAGACCAAAAAAAGAGGTAAACGGAGAGTGAATATTGGACTCGCATCCATCATGCGATGGGGTTTACTCCACCTTAACTCCTCTATCTAAATACTGTGATGATAATGAGCAAGGTTTCTGTTATGCCTGAATTTCTCCAGACTAAATCTCTGCACCCAAATCAAGGTCATGACATTTCATATCGCAGTCCTTTTCTCTTCCTCTCTTACAGAGAGAGAGAAATGGCATAAAAATACCCTGATTTCTCCACAAAAATATATGAAATCTAAACCTTTCATCTTTTCAGATATCAAAGCTGCCATTCATTATTTCCTGCCTGACAACTTTCAGACACCTGAACTGAACAACAGTGACATAAAATATTTTATCCAGCAAAGCGAAATTAGACTTGGACGGAGATACATTTTTCGTGGACTCAGCTGTAATTTAGGTCATCCGGCATCATTTCAACTGACTGGAGAGAAAATCCTGCATCAGACTCTTTGTCATGAACTTTTCTCAAAGTAGCTGGTTTGAGAGGAAGCATGGTAGCCTTGACGCCTGATTGGATTAAGGAGTCTTGAAGTGTGTGTCCAGCATTTCATTAGATCAGTGAATTGTACTAAATACAAGTTGAACTGCCACTGTTAAGGGCCCTGAAAACTTATTTTCTCAATCAGCTTCTCACTACGAGCTATGGGATCCTACATGAAAACGCTAGTCTCAGCTGAAGTTAGAATAGTTTTATTTATTTCATTCTGTGTTTTCTCTGTGCTCTTGTCACTGGTTTTTTAGTGGGTGGGCTCAGTTGGAAAAAAAGATTATTTCACATACTTTTGTGCACAACTCAGAATTCAGCATCACTGAATCAAAATCCGATGACAGATCGCAAGTTGTTTTGGTTGCTGTGATTTAAACCTGAGCACTCCACACCCACACAGTCCTGGTTGAGATTAGTTGAGTTTTTGAGTGTTAAACTCAAAATAAATAATAACTAGGTATGTTTTTTTTTTTATTATTTTTTTTTTTTAATCTAAGATGCTGATTGACACTTCAGTGTTGATTTGAAAAGTATTTACACACTCAGTCAGTCAAGTCTGGTAACATAATGTACGTATGAAAGGAATAAAGCTGTAATGCATAATGTGGACACTCACCTACATTTCCACTGCTAATCTCTGCTACCTTCCAACCTCAACTGACTAACAGTTATGTGTTAATTGAGCTTTTGACACAAAACAAACCAAAGTCATGTTCTAACTACAAGTTTTGCACAAAACTTTTTTTCCAACTCACCAAATGTTGTAGATTAGTCTGCCTGGAGTCCACAGATGAAGCACCTTTCGGGGCAAATCTAATCTAATCAGCCAAGGGAGACTGATGAATCCCAGGTAAAAGAAATGGATCCATTTCAAACAGTAATAGAGGTTCAGCCTGTGTTTGCCTGTAACACAGTTCTAATCTCCAGCTCATCTCTAAAGGGTTCTACCTGCTGTGTTTGGTTATTAGTTTCTTTAAAAAAGGATTGAGACAGGTGATGTGGATTCATTTAAAAGGAAACAGGTAAGATATATACCACAAAAAGCTCATTGACATACCTTTGGGAGTTGAAAGGGGTGTGGATCAATACCAGTGACTCACAGATTACTTCAGCACGTTGAAATTTATGGCGTTCAAATCTCTAATCTGTCCTCGAACAAAAAGTCCCCTCCTATTCCAATTTTGGACATGTAATTCAAAAGCAATGCTACTCATCCTGATTTTACTGGTGATTTTACTGGGCAGCAAAAGTTTAAATATCATGTTCTACTCAATATGAATCTGATAAATTCATAAGACGAAACAGGTGCAAAAAAAGCATCACTCCAGCAGTAAAAGAAACAATCACCACATGTCTCGAAAACGGACCAAAGAAACTGTCAGTGCATAGGTTCAATCTCAGTGAATATCTTTCTCATACATTCATGACAACACTATGAGTTTTTTCTAAAAATATTACCACCTTTCCCCAGCTCTGTCATTTTTTCATTTCATTTTCAATATTTTTACCTACAGTGACCCTAATACGCCGTCCTAGGTTCTAAGACAGCATGGTTAACATCATTTTGGTCACCAGTGAACTTAAAATACATGTTTTGAAAGGGATTCTACAGCGTTCCCCTCTAATGTGCTCTTGCCTCTTTTTTGTCCAGCTCAGTGCCGCCCCTCCCTGAGTACGTACAGATGCTGCTGCTGTAGTGGCCTCGAAGAGGCTAAAGTTAGTGTGTTTTTCTGTTCCTCAGCAGCAGAGATCTTTCACTCCCCCAAAGTTTTACTCTCTGGAAGCACACTATATAATTTTCTCTTAGCCAGCCGAGTCTCTATTTTTTTTCCAACCACTAATTAATTACAATTCAGCACAGTTTGATGCAGTCAGGCCAAAGGAATGCCAGAGCCTGCAAGTTGAGCTTGGAGAAGAGGAGGAGAAGGCTGACAGAGGGATGGATAAAGGGGAGGGAGGGAGGGAGTCTGTGGTTTCTATCTAGCTTGCAGGCCCGGCCCATTGTAGGGATTTAATTACTTGTATGACCAAAGTCTCAGAGGCAAAGACACAGCACCCTGCTGACTGCAGACGTTTGACCAATCACACCGCAGACAATTACTGAGGCTTGTCTGATCTCAAGCTGCTGATCGTTCCAGACTCATGTTGGTGTTTGTATAAATGAGAAGAGCTGAGGGACAAAATGTCAAACACAACAGGTCCAGGCTCTGATGAATCCATTTGCCTATCACAATATACAGTGAGAAAGATTCATGAGGCATTAGAAAAAGCACTGGTGCTGAACCACATCATGGATTGTTGTACACCAGAAGCAGAACATGCTCATCGCTCACACTGAGCGTGCAGATAGAAAAGACATCAAATGAGATAAAGGGTGGGCCATGTGTCTGTCAGAAATTATGGAGAACCTCTTTTTATTTTTGCTTTATGACTTCAAAACAAAGCCTCTGAGAAAGAGGAATGATGCCAGGACTGCAATGACAAACTCTCTGTGCACGCCTCTTCTGCTGGCCTCTGCTCAACTGCACTGGGGAATCACACCCTGATGGAAGAGCTTCCAATATGTTTCACCCAGCAGACATGAGCAACCTGTACTTAAATTGACCCTTAGGTATTCTGAACTGACTTCATTTACATAAATGGTCTTAATTAGGTGCAAAGCTGAGGAAAGCTGTGGCTGTCAAGTTTTTTGTGCATGGCAGTACTTAATGAGTGAATATGGCCTTAAAGGCTTAAAGGTTTCAGCTAAAAGCTCAAAGATTTCATTTCATGCATCAAACAAACTAGAAAATTCCTTCTTTAAAATGTTTTGAAAACCACGCGCATCTGCCACTGAGGACGTCAAAGACTGCAATCTGCAGCCTTTGGGAGTTGCAGATGGAAAAGAGTCTTTCCACCAGTGTCTCATCCACAGCATAAAAAAATACAAGTTTGTTGTGTTCCAGTGTTTACCACAAAACAAATGCCAACAGAAAGTTTTGAAATTACAAAGCAGTTTGATTTAAAGATGCATTCAGCTTCACTCAGTCATTGTTGCAGAATCACTGTGAATCTTTCTGAGAACAAAAAATGACCCCGTTTTCCATGTTCGACATTTTTGTGGTGATGCTACTTCTTTGTTCGTGCAGTTAAGCAGCCTCAATAAAAATTTCCTCACTGATTCAGCAGACGGGTCTCAGAGTCTCGGCCTGCAGTATCAGAAGGCTCACTTACGTACGTGTCTGTGGGTGGTCCGGCTGTCCTGCTGCCGACTTGTTCTGCAGGAGTGATGATGCCATCTCTGCTGCGTCTGCATCGAGTCCACACACACACACGCGCACACACACACATAATTCATACACTCTCACAGGCTGAGGGTTAGGATGAGGATGGGGTTGATTTATGAACTCTTTCAATATGTTCCAGACAAGTTTTCTTTGTTAGTTTTTCACAGAGAAAACTATTAGTCCCACAACCATCACTGACTATAGGGAATTCAAGCTTGCGTTGCTCATCTTTTGCTCTGTGTTCATGAGGAAGACGAGCACCAAACCAAAACTTAACCACGGGGCACTTTGGTCGAAATGCCACAAACTTTAAATTGAGCAGAAGATTCAGTTATGCAAATATTTTGTGATGCTAAAGTGAAGCTTTAATGAGAAGCCTGTAGAGCTTTGTGTGTTGTCTAAAAACAGAGGGTGGGAGGGACAGAGAAATCAAGACGACAGCAGATGTGGCCGAGGATCTCGGCAGGAGGGTTGGGTGCATAGAACGTGACTGGATAGATTGGTCATTCCTGCTAAAATCAACATTTTTGAGCTGCTCTTTTTACCACAACATGAACCTTGACTAAACCTTTAATTTAATTGTTGAACATGCACGTAAGTTTTATTTCAAGATGCAGACAATGTTTGAAAAGTTCTTGATAAGATGGAGATTTTTTGCAGTGAAGCCGTCCAGTTTATTGCACTGAATCTGGTTGCCATTACTCAGTGACCAGTCTGGCCCTTCTAATTCTACAGCGTGGCGGCAGTAACAGTGGGGATGAATCCAGTAAAGCCGCGCCAGTGTTTTGGTCAGAGGTTACGGTAAGACGCTCTCTGAATTGCTGTCCAGTTATAGCTCTGCAAACCAAAATAACATTTTGCCCAAATAACCCAACACACTCTCATACACACATAGAAAACACATGGTTAACATCCTGAATAACAGCTATATACTTTCACACAAGAACCGATGCAGCTTTTTTACTCTCCCATTTTGGGGAACAGCAGCTGTGCCGTGGGCATCTTCACCACAGGGCGGTTATTTGCAAAGACCAGTTTAGGCCTGTTTGTCTCCGAGTCATCCCTCTGGGCCCCCGGGTGGAATAACTTCAGCCCCGTCCTGTTACTGTTTAACCCTACAAAACCTGGTCAGAGGTGCTCAGACCTGCCTTCCTTCAAAATAAAACTGAGAAGTGAAAAACAAACTGAGGACATGTCTTTGATAGCCCACTTTGAAATCAAGGGTGGAGGCTGAGTGCTTCATTTCAGATTTTGGGGTTTATGAGAGGAATCTGGTTTCATTTTGGCTACCTGTCTTCAACTCTCAGACTTTACTAACTGTAACTAAGAGCTGATTGTTAGAGAAGGAATCTATACAGAATTATTTTAAGCTTAAGTTCACCAACAAATTTCCGTTGCCTGACTGTAAAACTCGCAATTATACTCAGCTTTGTCCAGCAGGGCATTTAAGGGTACGCTTTTGTCTCAGCCAGTCTGCATAGAGGACTTTATTTGAACATCTTAATTCACACATGTGCACATTTCTCTGAATTACAAAACATGCACAGGCCTCCGAGTCCTCCCTCTGTTTTTTATTTTTATAGATATAAATACACACCCAGTTAGTCTGCAGTAAACCAGCTTTTATTGGGACATAAAACTTTTTTTCCATCAACACCATGCAACTGCTGCTGCTGCACACAGGAGCATTTAAGAGGTTTATACTGAAATACCTCCACTCTGGCTCCAGAGGAATTTGTCCATCACAAATTCACCAGAAAAACTGAATCACAATCTTCTCATTGTTTTCCTGACTTGCTCCTCTGTGCTTAAACTCTCCTGGAGCTCTCACTGCACTTTCCCTGCACAGATTATGTATTTAACCTCTAAGAAGTGTGTCCTGAAGGAAGAAAGTGGAAAACAGAAGCTTGGCAAAGAACTGAGGTATATCAACATACCGAAGAGGTCTCCCAATAGGCAGCAATAAAGAGGTTTGTGTTTCAAGCAGTCAATCAACTGCAAGCTGTCACCTTTTTAACTGACAAGTCAAGAGTTGTGTTGATTGGGGTTAGTTCAGGAAACACTTGCAAATACACACTGTAAGAAGCAAAGGATGATTCCAGTGAAACAATGATATTGAGTTGCATCATGGGAAGTGTAGGGTCCTGTATTACAGCTTCATGCTCACACCGGCTTTTTACAAATGAACTAAGAACTAAGAGGAGTAAACTTCCTACTGTCATCCAGCATCATTGGCATCACCCACTACTGTCCAATGAGTGACCTGTCAGCATGTTTACATTGTACAGTACATAAAAAGTTAAATCACTCAGTACTGACTAAGGATAACTTGGTGTATAAAGTCCTAAAACAAAAGAAAAATCTACCACTAGTGAGTAGGTGCACTTTTTTCACGTGATGGATAAAACACTTCATATGTATGCACCAAACAGGCACTTAATGTAATGTAATAACCAGTGGTTGATGGTCATCATGAGCACTTAATGACCAAAAGATCAAGAGATCACTGCAGAGATGGGCCTAAAACACACTGCAAACCATTACACATCCAGCAAAGTGGGTGTTATTCCATTTTCCATTACAGATATTTTCAGCTCTTATTCTGAGTGATTTGGGTTGACTGCTAAAGCAGAATAAACTTCAGTTCTTAGACAAAGAGGTTGCAGCGTTAATCCTGTTATTTTATAGGATAACAGCTAATAAATGCTCTGTTTCTTCATAGTCAAAGGGCCTTTTTTTTTTTTTTTACTTGTAAGATGTGTGATTTCAGCAGGCTTTGGAGCAGTTTGCAGTCAGTAGTACTATAGTGTTACCACTGAACTGTTCCTTTGGCACCACTGGTGAGGATCTGCTGTATGAGTCACACGGCGGCTGAATCATGTTTTGCCATTTTGAGGAATTATCTAAGACTGGCACATGAAAATGAGGAATGTCGTTTTTCTCACTTCTTTTCCTTCTCTCTCTCCTTTGTTCAATCCCTCTCTCCTTTTCTAGTTTATTTCACTTTCTTTTGTTCTCCCATACCTCTCCCAGCCCTTCATATACATTTTGTCCTTTCTCCCCCGCTCACCCACCTTTCATATCTCCCTCCTGCCTCCTCCCTTGTACCTCTTTTTCTTTTTCTGATCTCCTCTTTCTCCTCACCGCACTCTCCCTGCACCTGTTTTCGCACTGTCCTCTTCACCCCTTCTCCTCTTCTTCTCTTTCACCTCTCTTGTCATCCTCCCTCCTCCCATTTGCTCCACCATTCCTCACCACACTCCCACCCTCCACACCCCATCATCAGCTGCTGCTGTGGCAGCCGGGGAGGGGGTGGGGGGGAGGGGGGCAGGCGAGTTCGGGAGATATTTGCGGTGCCAGGCAGACATAATAAAAAATAAAACCAGAGGGGTGGATATAGGAAAATCTATTAAAGGGACTTATTCACATCTAATGTTGCAAATATTGCTTTTGCGATCCCTGAATAACATTGTTATTATGCAGGAAGAAAACATCAGCCAAAGACACAACGTTTAATAGGCAGGAAACAAGAGGAGGCATTTTTACTGCTGAAGCTCATCCGTAGTTTGAACGAGTCTGGTGTGTGAAATGAGGGATACACACAGTTGATTTAAGTATCCCTGAACAAAATAAAACCCTTTTATAAGTATAATAATTATGTGTCTGCTGGTGTTTTTTTTTTCTTACATATTGCCCAGCAGTAAGACAGTGCCTCCAACTAAAATCACAGCTTTGTTTAAGCTTATTTGTACATTTAAAAATATAAAAACATAGGAATCTCAAAAATAAAACAATGCAATACATTAATAAAATACACGGTCAAAAACCAAAGTATTGGACACGTTCTTCACCTGATGAGAGCAATGGATGAAAACTAAAGGGATCTCAAACATTATTACAATTAATTTTTGTGGGAACAGAAATATCTGTACAAAATTTAACAACAATCCATGCCATCGCTGCCAGGACACTTCACTCAGAACCACAAATGTCAACTTCCAAAAGTCATGGGATCACCTAAGTCATTAGGATTCACCCTTGAGGGATCGTGAATGTCTGTACAAAAGTTCATGGTGATACATGCAGTAGTTCAGTCTGGACCAAAGTGGTGCACAGACCTACAGACCAACACTCACATGCCTGGAGCCAAGCTGCCAGCGTGGCTGAAAATAGTTGTGTGATTAAGAGGAGTAAAAAGATGAGAGTGCACCTGGTGCAGTCTTTTATCTGTTTTATTCCCCTTGTCACTTCATGTGTCTTGTTTTTCTGCAAGTTCTGTTGTCACTGAGATTTTATTATTTAAAGCAGTTGTGTTTGAGCTTGTCATCTCGGCAAGTTTTTGTTGTTGCTCTTATTTTGTCATTTATTTTAATGATGACAGGTTTTTCATCATCTCTTGAAGGTGGCTATTTCAGCTGTATTCGTTACTGATTGAATATATGTTAATGTGTTTTTTTTTTTTAATAACTGAACTTATGTAAATCACAAAAAGCACAAAAGAGGAAAAAAAAACTTTATTCGTTCTTAAAAAAAACAAAACAAAGACTGTTGCAGGTAAATGTTTAAGTCTGACAGCAGACGGACGCTTGGCAATGACTGGAACTCTCTTTCCCAACACAAACAGTAGGCAGCCTCGTGTGCCTGCTCGTTTATGGCACGCCACCCAGCCAAAGAGGCATTGTTTTATTGTTCCTTTACACAATGTGAGTTGTTAAGCCTGAAAATGAACTCACATTGTATCAACAGCATCTGGTCTTGGTTCACTTTCTGGGATTGCTTCTAATGGGGAAGAATGAGTTTATAATGTGTCTGCAGAAGAGCTGGTTTAGTCTCTCCCTGAGTGTCTTTTTACAGTTGGACATGTGGAATAAATTGAGAGGAACACGTTTTTTACAGTGTAGTTTGGAAATGTTCCAGGATAAAGTTACCATGTCTAAAACAACACAGTGTTTTTGTTGTCTGTTTGTGTTGGCACTTACTTTGTTTTCATTTGTCTCATTTGTTTCGTTTGTCATTAAACTCTTCACGTCCTCCACTCATTATATTTTGCATTGAGCTAAAAGCACTTTGGGCCCAGTGATAACAAAAAAAAGGGGATCAACTTTCTCCATACATTTATCATTTCAGTTAAACTGAAGCGATTGCAGCCGTAACGCAGTCATTCTGCTGTGTTCATTCTAATGCAACATCTCATGAAACTTTCTCTTGTCAAAAGCTGACAGCAGACGGAAACAGACTGTAAGGGACTGATTCAGTCCCATCACTTCCTCAGCTATGAATCTGAGGTTTGTCTGATCTGATAAAGCTCTATATGTAAACAAGATCCTATGCAGCCGAGCCTCTTTAGGTGACAGGGGTGAGTAATTTCTTTTTTTCATCTCTCAGGTATGTATCTAGGTTGTCGGAACAGGTTTGTACTGTGGTGCTTGGCAGCTCGGCTCTTTCAGCTCAACTGCTGGAGATTAATGAGCTGCCAGTAGCGAGGGAGGTATTAAAAGACAGCCCTCCCCTGGTCAGAGAAGATAATTACTGTTGATCACTAGTGCTGTAAAAGTAATAACTGTCTCCCTGTCTCTGTGCTCATCTGCCTCTGCCTACCTGACTGTGTGCCTGCCTGCCGACATGTCTCCCCACCTGTCTGTCTGTTAAGCTGTCTACCTGTCTGGATACGCGTCAGGGATGTTGCTGAAGAGTTTCTGAAGAGGCCTTGTTAAGAATTTCTCTCATCATTTATGATTAAACATAAGAAAATGTCTGATGGTTTGAGTTTACAGGTTCAGGCTTCGACAGTGGGACCAGTCTAGGCTCAGAAAGAGAAACAGGTTCAGTTTCAGGCTTAGACAGAGAGTCAGTTCAAACTCAAACAGTTGGGTTCAAGCTCCTGCCTAAACAGAGAGAGAAGTTCTGGTTTAGGCTTAGTAAGCTAACTGTTCAGCTAAACAAACCATTTCAGCCTTGGGCTGAACAGGTTCAGATCCACTGGCTAGACGTGAGAAAAACAGTGACACTCTCCTTTAAGTTTACAGTGCACAAAAATATCTCCAGTCTCAGAAAGCTTTCCTGTATATTGCAGCTGAGTTATATAATATGAATGTCTACAGAGCGTTGCATCTCTGCCATTTATCAAAGCTGAGTTTGTACAAAAGCCACACAGAGTCTATCTTCTCTGCTGAAGCTCTGTAGGGTTTAAACCTTCAGGAAACCTTCACTCACTGAGACTTTGTTCTCGAACTAAAGCTTCTCAGGAGAAAAACATGCTCAGAGCTCCCACATTGTTCTGCAACACGGGTGCTGTATACAATCTGATGCAGCCTAAGAGCTGGATTCATTACTGATCCATACTGTAAACTACACAGTGGCAACACCAGCCGCAGACAAATTGGCTGCTTACTGAAAGTGTCAAGTCAACTATTCAAAAACAATTTGGCCAAGTTTGGCTGAAAAAGTGTGTGTTGCCCTTCTGTAGTGTTCAGACGTTTGTTTAATGCAGGTCAGTGAAGGGCTGGTTTTCATTTGGAGCAGCACCTCACTTTGAGCTGCAGCTTTTTGAAAGATGTTTTTTTTTTTTCTCTCTGTCTTTTCACGTCTTTCTTCTCAGGTAATGGCAGCATGTTCTACTCACAAGCATGGATGTAACAAGTACAAGAGGAAAAGAGTGAAGGAGCTTATTCGTGTGCTGCCGTGTATTAATTTTCTGCACAATTGATATGTCAGGCCTGCGCGTCACAATGTGAAGCGATAAAAACAGCTTTTGAAAGCACGAATTCAAAGTCGGTGATTTTTCTTGTGGGCTCGTGAGTCTCTGTGTATGAAACGTAAACATCTTTTTCTTGCCTTCCACATCTTCCTGTCATGCATGTGCTGCTTCATCTTTGTTTGTATCAGTATGTCCTTCCACTCTGGCCTGTCCACAGCTCGTACAGTAACTTCCCATTCAGCGCTGCTACATTGTGAAACTGGTTCTGGGCTGTTAGAAAGAGTCGCTACTTTCCATATATTAACCCACATAAATCACAGCACTGACACCAAACTGCCGCGGAGTAATGATCTCTCTTCATGTGGCTTCCTTCGAGCCGGCCCTCGGTGCACATACAGATGCAATTACTTCACAGATGACATGCTTTTCATGTGGTGCGAGCTTCCATGGATTGATTTACTTCATCTTTCAAATGGACTAATATCAGCTCGGATCAGAACTGTGTTCTCTGAGCAGAGCTGGAGCGGTTAATGCATCACACTTTTTCATGTGCTTCTACAAATACTAGAAAACGGTAAAGTGTGTGTGCGTGTGTGTGTGTGTGTGTGTGTGTGTGTGTGTGTGTGTGTGTGTGTGAACAAATTCGTTTATAACATGAGACATCAAGCAAGGTATGTGTACAGTTTTTAAATAGAAACTTAATGACTTTTATAACTTTTGACACCTCAAAAATTCAGTTTATGTGGAGGAAAGCACTGAAAGAAAGATCCTTACCTCAAGAATTCGCTGTCTTTTATTCGGTAAAATTTATTTTTTCACATTAAAAATACATGTGTCCTGAGTTAAAATCTGAATCACAGTGACATATGGCACCTGCTTCAAACACGGCCCTGATTACATTTATTAGATTTGTATGAATGAGTACACATAGCTAAAATGACCCTGATTAAAATGTAAAATGGATTCTCCCCCACGACACATGGTTGTTGATGTGATGTTTTTTATGGAAAACAAAAAGCAAAGTAAACAACATGTGGGTTTGAATAAAGGTCCCTTAACACTGTGCAGAGTGTCAGGACAGAAACTTAGAGAAATCTTTGGTTGATAGTCAAAAATGCTTATTGACGTCAAGAGAAATCCACTGATTGTCTTCATTAAATTTCTGATGGGGTCAAAATCCCACAATGTGACTGCTGCTATACAAACCGTACTTGCTACCAAACCAACCAGAGTACAACATGAGGTGACGCAAAATACAAGATGCAAGATTTACAGCATTGCAAACATTGATAATGATAATAAATGTGACATTTATATGATGTTTATTATCTCCAAAACATTTCCTTCTCTGTTTAGCTGTAATAAGGTGAGGAGCATTTGTGTTAACATCGAAGCAACAAATTAAACTTTCCTGTGAGGATCTGAGGTGAATGACACCTGTCAAACGTCATATCAAATGAAATTGACAGAAATCTAAAAATCTTTCTGAGTTCAACATAACACACTCAATTTTTCCATTTCACTCCCTCTGTGACCTCGCTGTGTTTCTTTGGAACAGCAGGTCATCAGTTCAGCACATGACTCTGAAATTGGCCGCTGGCACCATTCTGCATTATTAACTTTGGGCTTGGAAGCAATATTCCTCCTCGCCGGGAGCAGCAGAGGCTGACTGGGAGACCCTCAGCTGCTGGAGTCATGTACAAACATTACTTCCTTTAATTAAGGGTGGCAATGAAAGTGCAGAGTAATTAGTGACTGCAAGAGTCTGGGTGAAGCTCACATGCAGCTACACCTCCAGGCCGACAAAGACAGGGAAGATCTGAAGCCGCAGATCTCCAGGAAGGCACAGTTCTTCCAGCGCAATATTTCCTCCATATTGCTTGCCTTCTACAAATGCCAATATAATCTTCATGAATTAAACAGTTTCCCTTCCCTCACTTCTTTGTTTTGGCAATTAAATTTGTTCGAGTCATGAAAGCGATCACTAATTACCCACAGTGAATGATCTGAGCACAGAATAAAAGGGTGTTATGAGCATCGTCTGCTTGCCAACAACAAATACAAACAACGGTTCGATTTATTTCTGATGACCCGAAGGCTCTTGAGCAATCTCAGATCTTTGGATTCGATAATAGCTCACCGGTGGAACTAGATATTTGAAGAGCATCTGCTGCCGCTGCCAACCCACATGCATGTGCAAGCAACAAACTTGGCTTCTTGAAATACTCGCAGAGAAATTAGTTGTCACAGGCGTGTGCAGCCAAGATACAAGGGTATGTGTGGGTTACTGGGTGTTGTCTGGGTGTGTGAATTAGTGGTGGCGGCGTGCAGTTTCACTGTTTTTCCCGTAGTGTTATATTGTTTGGGGTTTAAAAAAATAAGAGCCGCTGCAGAAGGACTTGGCATCCCATCACTTTTAGGTGCAACAGGCACAGACCTGCAAAATATGTAATTACCAATGTCAGCTCTCTTAACAGCAAGTATTTTATCTAAGTGTTTTCTGTGTGGGTCTGATTAGTGCTCAGTGTGGGTGTAAAGGGGTTTTGGGATACCAGGATTTACAGACACAATTAAAAGCCTGCAATCTGTGATGGGATTTGCTCACCTGAAAGGTCCTAATACATCTAACTGTCAGTAAATGCCCTTTTCCCCTCCATTATATTCACATTTGCCTTCCAACCTGTTTAATAAAACAAAGTACAGTTGAATCTGATACAGTGAACAAGAAATTATTGACAGTTTCATCCTATAACAAGACATCACCCACTCACGCAAGTCTGACACCAAGTCTTTAAAAAAAATGATGAACTGTGGTTCTTTGAGAAAGATGTTTTCAATCCTGGATTGATTAAAGGAGGTGAGCAACCAAGTTTCACGAGCTTTTCACGCATACAGACACATCATGCAGGTAAACACGCACACTGATAACACACCAAGCACATGTTGTAATAATGGACAAATTAGATCTGCAAAAATAGAATCAGACAAAATGTGCACACACATAAAAATGTTTTTAGACGAGCATAAAAAGTTAAAAGTTTACACAAAATGTGCTGCACTTACGAGCCGGGTGGAGTTTACAACCACTACCAGCACTCGCTACAACTTTACCAGAACTTTCAGCCTCATCTCATGGTCTTCCTTGGTGGGATGGAGTTTTGTGAGTTATCCTCAGGTGACATGAGATAATAGGTAGTCATATACGGAAGCATGGACAACAATTTCAAACAGTAGCAGCTGTCATGCGTTAAGGATTAGCTTTAAAAGGGCAATTTGTCACTGAATACTCCTGGTGCCCAGATTCCAGCCTCTCAAAACTAAATATTTTTACCTAAAGCAGAAGGTCAGTGCAGATGAGAGATTATTCCGTGCTTACTTTAGAAATCCCAAACTAAACTAAACTTAAGTCAGCTAAACTAAACTAACGAGCCAGTGGGCAGAGACTCTTGAAAACACCACTGCTTCATGTGCAGAAAACCCATCAGAGGTTACCGCGCTTCACTGCTCTGTTAATTATTTCTCACCGCTGGTATTTCACACCTGCCAGGGAACGTCAGCGCAGGCCCAGCAGCCAGCAGCTGAGCCGGGGCATGATTGATATCTGTGGTTATTTCACTCTGTCCCTTCGCCCAAAGGCGTGGCTGCACAATGAGCTGCTTCTTCTTCTGCTGTCTCCCATGCGTGTTGTTGTAATTCTTCTCTGCTGATCGTCCTGGCACACCTTGAACACTGGGAGGGAAGGTGGATTGGAGGATTGATGTGTGTTTGAGTGTGAGTGTGCACATGCAGGCAGGAGATTCTGTGTCTCTGTGTGTGTTTGCATGATTCAGAGCCACACCACATGTACACACACACACTCACATATGCTGCAGGTGACCCAGCTGACACATGTTCACAGTGTTATTGATTTCACCTCTTAAATCCACTTCAGTCATGAAGAGGAGCTGCAGGTGAAGAAGAGGAGGCTGGTTAAACAGTGTTTATTAATCTAAGAGACAAATCAGCCAAAATGTGGCCCTGCACACTGGCTCCAACCCAATGTGTGGCTCAAAGCCAACATTAGGATCATGTTCGTAATGTTTTGTCTTGTATAAAGCAAAAAAGCGGCAGCCCTGTAGGAAAACAACAATGTTTAAAAATAAATTTACTTCTGTGTGAAGGAATTTTAAACCTGTGATCAAATCTCTGCAGGTCTTAAGTGTGGTGTTGAAGAACTTGACTGCTTCTCCAGTCTGAAGACTGAGAGCTCCGCTGCTCCTGAGCTCTAAATATTGTTGTCAGCTGTTTCACACAAGGAGTAACGGCTTGCATGGCAAGTGTTGTCATGAAATATTGGGACAGAGTGGTAGGAAAATAGCCAAGCAGGCAATTCACCCGAAAAGAGCAATCCAAGTCCAGAATCTGATAACCAAATCCAAGAGTATGAAAACAGCACAGAACAAAGGAAGAAAAGCAAAGAGGCAAAAACAGACCATGATAAAATGAGGGGAAAATACATAAACTGTGCAATAAACTCTTTCAAAACAAGAGTTCTATTTCATGCATGTCTCATGCTTTTAATGCAGATGTATGCATGCAACATGACATAGGTAAAGAGTCAGCACTCATTAAAACATACTCTAATCAAATGATGCCATCTCTGGATTCATTCATCTGCACAAACCAGTCACACAGACTTCAGGTCTAAACTTTCAGAGATTGTCAAAAGCTGCAGAGATGTTTTCTAAGTTGCTGTGTGACATAGACTAACCAAACAAATGCTCATCTGAATGATTCATGCGATACAATCAGTATTTTTTAAAGCTTTTCCACAGACAACCACAATATCCTCTGAAGTCCTTGTGCTTGGGATCAGGCTTCAAAAGAAAAACTGCCATATTGTACAGATTATTTTTAATGGAGATGGCCTTTACTTTTAGATATTAGTTTGTTTTCCTCCCAGTATAACAGCCATGGTGGGTTTGTCGTGCCACATGGGTTTTAAGGAGGGTTCTGTCACATGATAAAGTGACATCATCTCATTAGGTCTGTTGTGTGTTGTGGCCTTGCAATATAAATTTGACTTTTTTCTGCAGCCCCTCCCAGCCTTTGTGATTTTTACTCCACTGACCTGCACCTTTGTCTGCACACTAACACACAGCGCAGTGATTTAAATTATGAAGCATTTAGGGCACACGTGTCCTGAGCAGGTTACACGAGCATTATCGTGACCACAAGGTGAACATCTGGCAGGGGAACTGTGAGTAATGCACCTCTCTGCTGCCAAGGTGCTTTTGATTAAGGCTCGTTAGCACCTAAAGAGTAGCAGCTTGTGGTCTCACTGAGCAGATGCCTGATATGAATATCAGTCAGTGCTTCAGGGACAACACTGCCAACTTAAAAAACAGAAGTAAAATGTTTGTCCATAAATTTTAAAGTAAAAGTAAAGCAGTTGTTTCATTGATGTTTCGTTGGGTAACCTGGAAACAAATGGAAATGGACCAAAAACAGGAAACAACTAACAGTGATTTAGTGGGAGGAAGTAGGATGTGTTTTTACTTCTTGCATTGAAAACAACAATTAATTGTTTTATTCGATTTCCAGAATATTATCAGTCAATTATTTTGACATTATATCATGCAAAAATGTCAACTTCCTCTGGTTCCAGCTTCTCAGATGTGAGGGTTTTCAATTTTTCTCTGTTTTCTGTCACTGCAAATTCAATATCTGGGGGTTTCGTACAGTTTATACTTTAGATTTAGGTTTAGTTTTTGAAACAATGAAACAATGTGACACTGTCAACACAGGCTCTGGGAAAGTACAATTAGCAATTCTAATCTAAAAGTTTCATCAGTAACTTAAAAAAAGAAGATAAATCAACAATGAAATGAATAATTAGTTGCACAATTCTAAAAACCCTCTTAGTTAGTTAATGTGTTTAATTTGGAATTGGGATGCAGCTCAGGTGTGAATGTGCATTAGGTGGAAGAATATCAGCGCCTCTGCCTGGAAGAATGATGGCTAAATAAAGGTACAGGAGAGCAAAGACAGGTTAAAGATGGTGTGCAGCTTCAGAGTCAGACCAGGGTCTATCTTTGAACAGCAGCAGTCCATCGGTTCAGTAAATCCACCAGGATAGAAACATAATACCTGCGGGGTTTAAGGGCGGGATGGACTGACTGACACTAACACCCTTTCCTCAAAGATCCTTTTTGTCTTAAGTGTTCAGTGGTGGACAGAACAGAGCTAACAGGCTGCTCCTAGTGCTTAGCCAAGCAGTTGTGAAAACACACAGATCCCGGCGCCAGGGATCTCACAGTGCTTTTTTGACCAAAACCGAGAAGCTCTGGCTGAGACCGAGGGGCTCGGAGGGGGCAGCAGGGAGGCAAGAGTGAAGACGAGGGGGTGGAAATTGAGGAAGATTATTGTTCAAGGCTTTAATCGGTTTCTGAGGCAAGGCTCAGCGCCTTTAAAGGGGGAGGTCTGGAATCAAGTAATACTCGGTCTGTCTGGTGTGTGGAACTCCTGTCAAAACAAGCTATCGTGAGAATGCAAGGCCCAGTGATTGGAGGGCACAGGGGAGGGAAGTGCAACCCACAGACCAGCAGAGATAGTTAATATGAAAGAACAGCTCACTGAAGATTGGATTTAAAATGATCAGTTTGAACCAGTTTAAAAAATGTGAAATGACTCTATTTAAATGTATTACTCAGCATGGTAATATATGGAGAAGTATATAATCTGCAAGTAAACGCATAACAAGTGCAAAATAATGTATTAGAAGTTGATTTCTTCATTATTTCCTTTTTTTTTTTTGGCTCCCTCAAACCAAACAGGCAAACACATACAGTGCCTACAGAAAGTATTTACCACTATCAACACTCATAGAAGTGTTCATGCTTTACTGTTTTACAACAGTGAATGCAGATTTAATGTGGCTTTTTCTTTTTCTTTAATGTCAACTTAAAAACAATTCTTGACAAAGTTAGCCTTCAGTCTGTGTGGATATGGGTCAGCTGGACACTGAAGTTTCTCCCTTTGTTCAAAACTGCACAAGCTTTACATTATTGTTGATGTCTTGACTTTATATTCGGTGGATGTAAAATATTGTGTCCTAAAATCTAAATCCTCCAGTGAGGTTATATTTTTAACTCTATTTGATTTATTTTGCTGGATATCTCAAAAACATGATATAAATTTGGAGGGAAAATGTTATTGTGCAGCCTTGGTGGAGGTATGAGCTCTCTGATTGTAATATTTAGATTGTGTTGTTTTACAGGTTCATTATGTGTGAGGGAGCCATGTTCAGGCTGTTAAGTGTTACTGTTACTGTTCATATGAAATATTAGTTCACAGAATAAAATAAGCCAAACTAAGTGAGAGAAGCAGGAGGCTTTTTATCAGAATTTGTTCTGTATCTAAAGCACTCTGCAGCTTGTGTTGTTCATGCTGAAGTGCTCTCAAAGCTCTTTCTATTACTGTGGGTTATTTGCGGTCTTCTATTTTAGATGCGACCTATTTATGAGTGATGTGTGTGTGTTTATGCAGTCCTTTCGCCCTCACAGAAACACTCAGGTTACTATGCTGCAGTAATTGCCCTTCCTGCTTTTAGCTGTCATAACACAAAATGTTTGGACTCAGGGAAAACAGATGGGGTTGTCACACTGAACAAAACCGCTAACCAGACATAGTAACCGGTGTTTAACTGCAGCGGCCGGCTGGGCTGCAATAGACCACCACCAGCAGCGGGACAGCAGGAGGGAGTATGAAACGAGACAACCATGCAGTCATGCCAGACATATATACATTTAAAAATATATGTGTGTGTGTGTGTGTGTGTGTGTGTGTGTGTGTGTGTGTGTGTGTGTGTGTGTGTGTGTGTGTGTGTG
>JBBMJY010000009.1:2585071-2595780 GCA_037833715.1 Toxotes lorentzi | reverse complement strand
GTGTGTGTGTGTGTGTGTGTGTGTGTGTGTGTGTGTGTGTGTGTGTGTGTGTGTGTGTGTGTGTGTGTGTTTGCAGACTGGCTCAATGTGCTTTTTAATGTTGTCACTTTTTAGATTTTGACCGGGAGACAAAGGCAGGGCAACAGAAAAGCAGTCGGACATAAAAGCAGATAAAGACAAGTAGACACCCGGACTGAAGGAGACAGAGAGAAAAAAGAGGACAGAGGTACCAGGAGCAAACTGAGGAGCACCAGCCCTGATCAGTGTCATCTCCGGTCCAGCTGGATCCTCCTTTACCCAGGCTATCAGGCTGGGTCCACTGAGGTGTTATTACTTTGCTGGCGCAGTTTGCGCTGTTTGCAGATGATGGATGATGCTGAGAACTTATTGGTTCTGACCCAGCTTTGAATCTGTGATAGTGTCCAGCCTGTGCACAGAAAAATCTTTAAAGAAACCTCAAAAATGTAAATGCAGTGAGGGTCTTTACTTTGGTTTTATTGAAAAATCACTTTTTGTTTTGCTAAAAGCCCATTTCAACTCTCTTTGAACATGACATGTTTCTATGCCAAGATTGACCAATGCTGCGTTTTCCTAGGAACCAGCCTCGTGGCTGTGTGAATAATGACTGCTGTCTTTTAAAAACAAAGGCAGAAGTGGCATAATGTTGTTGTAGCACCAGTGAACCCCGTAAGGAGGAAGACGGGGTGGATGGATAGGTCAGCGAAGTAGAAGATTTGACATGAGACACTGATTGGATTGTTGTTTCCTACCAACATGGGGCAAATTTGGGAAAATAAATAAAATGTATTTGACATAAGTTGTGGGTTGGTGAGAGGACAAAAGACCCACAGAGACACAAAACTATTCACCATGCAAAGGTGAATCTGCTGTAGTTGTGTCAGTACATGATGGTGTTCAGTTTAAAATTATCAGGAAGTAAAACGAAGGTAAAGTGCATAAAGACGCCAAGATTTTCATTTGCTTCTGTGGTTCTGATGACAAAGTTATGCAGCTACATAGTGTTTTTGTGTTTTATAGTTTCTCATCAGACAGACACTGACATGTTAGAACAAAACTCCGCTGCAGTGAACACGACACTTATACATTGTCTTATCTCTTTTCTCTTCTTTCTAAGTGCATTAAAGCCCAAAGGACCATCCTCTCCTGTTTCCAAGGTAACCAGCAACTGCCATCCCAGTGAACCTCGCTCACCATGCAAAATAAATATCCTTACATGTTTTTGTATGGATTTCCAATTAAGGTTACCCACCATTGTTAATCACACCATTACCCTCGGGAATGGTGAGAGTCTGAGAAATTGATTTTGATGATTGCTTTAATGAGACAGTTTTTATAATCAACTAATGAAGCTCACTTGTTTGTTGATCTGAAATTAGCTCTGTAATAATGTTTTGTTTTGTAGGCTGGTTTAGCTCTGTTATTTAGACAATCATTCCAGTAATGCATTTCTTTATGATGAACAGAGTCTAATTCCAGAAACGTTTTAAAGCTCCTGGTGTTTGCACTTGATGTGACGTGAAGGGAAATGTCGCAACATAAATCAGGTCATTTGATCCAGGAGTTGGGAAGCGTCTGATGTCATCTCATGCACAAACTTTCTCTGTGCTTGTGAAGGGACTAGTGTGCTGGCTGACTGGGTGTATTGAACGTAGCAGCTTCTACCCCCAAAGGCAGAAAGACAGGTACTCAACACACAAAGAATCTAAAGACTGTCACATATCCGGTCCGAGTGCTGAGCTCTTATCCACCTCCGCTTAACACCACATATCTTGGATTCTTCATTCTGCTGCCTCTGAAAACACCTGTAAACAAGGGAGAAGGAATGAGGGTCATACTTTAAAATAATGCATTGTTCAACTGACACTTGTGTGGGAAGTTGTATGTACTTTTACATCTCCCTGATACTCTACTCATGCAAAGCTCCTTGTTTAAAGAAATGGCACTACACTCTCACTCTCCAAAACTCAGGGTTTTGCCGCTTCACTGGAAACATGATAGACATCTTATAGAAAGGTTTCTGTGATCTGAATATGGCATTCGTGGGTAGGTTTGGTTTCCAATAGCTGTTTCCATTTCACATCCACTTTCATGTTGGCACAATACCAGCCTAAAGAACAGTGAACACCCATCAAATAAGGTGTGACACGAATGCGTTCTTTATTTACATGTTCACTAATGAGCAAGCTACTTGCTGTCTTCTGCGAGCGCTGACACACTCACAGTGATGAGTGAGAGTTGGTGGAGGCGAAGATGTGTGATTCACTTTAAGATGTGAAAATATCAATTCTACATTTCAGAAATAAGTCAACATTTTTACACATCCAAAAGATCTCATATTTACTAACAAAAAGTCACATTATATTCACTTTTCACTGCACAGGAAATATATCAACAAATAAAAATGAACAAAAGCCCTTTTACCTGCTACAACTAGTTTCTGCAAATGCTGAGGTGATTCAAGGCCCAGATGATTAACTGGATAAACTGCACATGAAGATTTTGGAAAATGCTAAAAAAAAAAAAAATATGAATTGTGTCATCTGGGTCCTGTTACTTTTCAGCTAGGATCTAATCAACAAATATCCCAGCATGCTCTGTTGTGGTATATTAAAGAGCTAAATTATACATTCATGCATGTCGGAATGACCGCTCCATTTGCATTTTTTCAAAGTTTTAGTCATTTCCCATAAACAGTGAGAGATGTTTTTTTATGAGGTCCAAACCCTGCCGAGCGTTCACAGAGTTACTGTGTGTCCAGGTGTGAAGCTTCAACCCAACAACAAACTGTCCACACATATCACAGCTGTAGCCCTGCTGCCTTTCATCTTCATCTGCAACATGCATAATGTATATCATTGATTTTCATCAGGCTTTGAAGGTTGTACATAAAAGGTTATGTGTTACATAAATGCAGTGCTAAAACTGGTTTATTGGGGGATTTGTCTTCGTATTGCTCCCTGCTGCTATAATCATTAGAGTGAACGATGATCATTGGATGCGAATCTTAAAGTGTGGTCCCTGCTGGCCTAATTTACTCGTCTCGACTGAGCATCCTTATTGCCATGAAAACACAAAAATAAACTCATTAGGACTTTGGTGTATTTACACAGAATTATTGCGACTGCAAAGCTTCCCGGATGTTAATGCACAGGTGGATGCACCTGTAATAAAGTCAGTCTAAAGTGGTAAAGACCAGTGTTTGCTTTATTATTCCTTACCTTTAAAGAATTCAATTATTTTGGTTACACACGTTAACTACAAAAATACGCCAAAAGTAAACAAAGAAAAATCCACAAATCAGCTCAATCGTGAAGGATCTGATCATATATAGATACAAATTAAGCCCAGTAGGATGCTTTACAATGGACTTTCCAATTCAGTGACTTATTGAATTCCACTCCCATTGTGTGATAGAGTTTAATTAATTATTGACAGATGCACAAATGAGGGAAAACGCAAACCAAAACATACAAAACATAGAAACTATGAATAAAATCCCTAAAAACATCAACATAGTATATAAATTGTGAATTCACATGAAACAAAATGGCTCAAAAGAGCAGACAAATTAACTGCAATCAGCTATTTTAACATGTATTCTTTCCCACATCCTTTCAGTAACATCAGGCATAACGGACCTTCGATGTCATTTTCACAATACAAACACGCTTCAGCTTATGGACTGGTCACAGTTTGTATGGTTAGGTTTAGACACAAAAACAACTTGGTTAGGTTTAGGGAAAGATTGTGGTTTGGGATAGTAAAATAAGTACGTTGTCATGGTTACCGAACTTGTCCCAATGTGGATTTTGTCCCTCCTTATACGTCACCTTACTTCCTCCTTTGGTCCCATAATAATTTCTACCACTTCAAGAGGTGGCCTAACGATAAAACGTAACTATGGGTCACAATAAACTGCTGCACAGGGGGAGCAGTCTCCTGCCACCCACTCTGTTTGATTGACAGATGAATAAAGCACAGAAACAGCACAGAGATTAGCTCTTAGCTACGAAGATAGAGAAAAAGACAAAACAAGAATAACACACACTGACACACACTGTGCCGCATGAAAATGAATGGAAGGAATTACACATTGTGATGAGTGAGGAAGAGGCTTAGATGTTATATTTTACTATGCATCATCAGAATAAAACAGAGGATCATTTATTGTTGTCTTAATTGGCCCTTTTTCACTGCAAATATAATATTTCTTTTTTTTAAGACAGGTTTGAAAAACAGCTTCTGCTGATCCTGATTTGTGGTGGATATTCTCCAAGTAATACTGGTAGTCCTCCTCTGCACACACTTTCCCTCAAGTTAGCCCATAAAGTGGAGAATGTGCCTAATCCCGTGCAGAGTTATGACATATGGTCAGTGGCTTAAGTGATCTGGGGCCATCTTAAGATGTAAGTGGAATGCTATTCCCAAAGGGGAGCGGGAAGGTAAATAAAGGAGACAATGCTCAGCAGATATGGGAAAATATTGACATGGCTGACCTCAGTGCTTAACTGATTAAGGCTGGTAACATCTCACAGCTGTTTACCTAACAGCTACCAGTGTGATTTGTAAAATGTGGGATTCAAATTTGGGAAAAATAATTTTATGTGATTTCATCAATGACTAAAGAGCATCCAGTCATAAGAGATGTCATTGGTTTTTAACCTGGGGTTTAATTTGCTCCACCTTTGAAAGTTGCTGTAATCTGGATTGTTTTGTTCAATCATTGTGGGAGAAACGAGTTTTGAAGATGCAAAGAGAAGAAGGTGCCATTCAGGTGACACTCATTTAAACAAATTCACTGTTACCAAAACCTTCTTTGTTCAGTGTGGTCACATTAAATGTTCCCTGTGGAGTTTTTGACCACCAGAACCACTATAAAGCAATTTTCCGATCTGAGCAGTGCAGGTTTTAAAATGTTAAAAGAATACTTTGCAAATAATCATTGAGCTATACAATGTTCATTAAGCCATGAAATAACATACAGTGCATCTTAATGAAAACTTAAATAGAAGTGCCTGCAATAAAAATGTCATAGTGACCATTTAAATAAAATCCATAAAGCCTGTTGAACAGCAGTTGAATGAGTCCATGCAGAGAAAACTGAAGCTTGTTTGTCACCCTCAGCTCTTTGGTGTCCTTTGGTTTTTAGAAAGATTCACTGACTGTCCTGGTTGGTCAAACCTGGTTTGGCAGTTTATTGATATCAGACAACATGATTTCTGGGCATTAAGTTCGTCTTTAGCTCTCAATGCAGATTCACTCTGCCAGGGTGCAACGATACGACACAGAGAGCAAACTTTCATCAAACTTTCATCAAACCTTCAGACTGAGGATCAAAGAAAGAAGACTGAAAGACCACCTGGTTATGGATTCAACTATTCTGGTTGAGAAACAATAGTTTTTCTTCACGTGCCAGGTCTGCATTGGCAATACCAACAATTCAGTAGCAACTAAACATCACCTCCAGGGCAGCTTGTTTATGGACTGATCAAGTGATGTGCACAACCCTGGGTGTCTGAGAGGGATGTGGTAATTAGATCAACTGTGATCAGTGCGATATTAAACATAATCGCAGTATTTTCCTGCCATTCTCCCTGAGACACACTGATGAATGTAAATGGATTTGAAGAGCAGCACCGACACTTCGTATTCAATACACTCTTTTCTTGTACATGTGAAAAACATCCACTGTTGATGTATCGCATGTGTTCCTCTCCTGACCTCAGCCCACATGATTACTGAGCTCTAGTGGTGATCGATACAGATCAATACTCAATAACTCTGCCGCTTGTTTTTTGTTCTTGGAGAGGAGTCCGAAGGACGAAGTACACTCAAACCGGAAATGTGGAGAAGAAATATTGCCGCACGAAAGGGATAGGAAAAACTATAAATCAAATATGGATTAAATACGAACACAGTGGGAATTAAACAGCGTTCTGCAATAAGAAGCTGGAGACGTTTTTCAATCCAGTGAAACAGCTGATGTGAAAATATCAAACAAAGGGCGAAGAAATGACTCAGTATGATGTTTGTTCATTTTTGGGGAGACGTAACAAAAACGTTTTTCGTGTCTTGCTTTTTTAGTCACTTGCTAACTAACTGCACCGTGTTTCTAAAGCTGTAACACAGTGAGCACAGCGAGGGCCCTGTACTGTACCTCAGCAGAGTTTGACTTTGTCGTCATCTGAATGAAGATAAATGACAAACAGTGACTAAAACAGCCTGCAGCGTTGCCACCTTCTTCTCGTTTTGTCTTCAGACTCCTTCAGAGCTTCGTCATGTGCGAGCTGCAGATGTGAGTACACAAAGATTGTAAAGAACCATCAGGGGAAATTTGGAGGTTTGAACTCTCTACATGACTAACTCAGCTGCACTGCGGTTTTAAAAGAGACGTCTCTAATTGACAACTTGCTCCTCCTCAGTGTTCCAGACGGCGTCTTATCGAGGGTTCTTCTCCTTTACGCCTGTTTTCTCTGCTGGCCTGGGACTGATAACAAACCCCCCTCTTTAAAAACACTCCACACACCCCCTCATATAAACACACACACATACATTCATTTGGTTTCACTTGCCTGCACCCAGCATGACACACAGGCACCAAAGCATCCACATGCAATCCTGTGCACACTTGCATGCATCGTATTGAGCAAGAACCACAAGCATGTGCTTGCACACAAACACACACACACACACACACACACACACACACACACACACACACACACGTGGTTTTTTATATGCTCACGCACACACACACCATTCACTCATTCACTTGCCGGGAGGGAGGAGTCAGCGCTAAAAGACTTGTAATTTGTGTTTTGCCAACAAAGACTGGCTAATCCTGCAGAGGGCTTTGTCGCAGCTGCTATTGTGTGTTTGTGTGGTGTGTGTAAGTGAGTGAGAGAGAGACAGAAAGAGGGGGAGAGAGAGAGAGAGTTGGAGGAAGGAAAAATGTGAAGAAGAAAAAAGAAAACACAAGGGAAGGAGTGCAAAGAAAAAGAGAGAGCTTCACTTGATTGCTGTTGAGGTTTTGTTTTGTTTTTTTTGTTTTTTTATCTGTGTGTGAGTGTGTGTCACTCATTGTCCCAGCTGTGTGTGCGTATCTGTGGGGGGTGGGAGTGTGTATTCGTCGCCTGCCCCTCCTGCAGTTTTCTGCATGACAGAGCTCATTTCAGCCTATCTCCTTCTATTCCCATGGACACTCCTCTTCGGCCGGGCTCAGACCTCTGCTCCTCAGGCAGCCCATGGTGCAGAGGGGTCGCGGGGGTCACGGGGGACAGGAGGGGAGGGCCGCAACGCTTGTTGGAGTCATTTAGCTTAAGACGGAGATGATCTCTCTGATATCTACCAGGGGGCCTCAGCCAAGTCGAAATAAAGTCACCAATGTGTGACAGGTGGAAAGAGAGCAAGCTAATAGCTTTGGAGCGGTGAGGGTCTCCTCCACCCTCCCACCCGTCCTGCCCCATTCACGGAATTAAAGGAACCACTGAATCAGACTTATCGTCCAGTGACAAACAGAGAGGCAGCCCAGTGGGAGGCTAATCAGAATTAGGCAAATTGATCAGCTGTCACAAAGTGTCTCCAGAGGGGAAAGCGCAGGTATCACAGAGCTTATTTGACTTTTATTCTTAGTTCCAGAAAGTTTCATAGTATCAAATCTTTTCGTAAGAATTCGATGAAGGGCTTTGGTGTTCTATACAGTGGCCTCAGGGAAGCAACTGACATGCAGTCTGCACATTTTGCTCTTTTCAGCGAGCTCTGCAGTGGAGAGGTGCTGAGCTGCTCTTGGCAAATTCCCTCCGTCTGGGTGCAGAGATCATAATCTGCATGTGGAGTTCAGTGTTTGTGCACTGATAGCATGTGACAGAGCACGCAGGTGCAGCTGTGGGTACAAGCAAACAGATGTGCAAAATATGATTTCAGCACTGTAGCACATTTACTGGGGGGGTAGAGAACAGTTGTGCTTATCGTTTAGCAGAGATGTAGCAATAAAGAGAAAGATGTGTGGACTATGACCAATCAGTGAACATCCTGAAGATACAGTCAGTCTCTGGGAGTGCATGGCCTAAATATCCGTTTGTTATCACAGTGCAAAAAATAATTGTTAAAACATAGTTGTTAAAGTTGCATCAGAGAATATGGAAATTTCTTGTTTCATTTCCCATTTTGTGCAAAAAGAGAATAACATGCACTAAGGATAAATGTTTAAAAAAACAAATAGATAAATTCTTATAAAATGCTGAGACAAACCAATAATTAAATGCAAAGACTGACACACAAAGACAGAAAAAACCTTTAAAAACATTGCATACAAATAAGAACTGAAAAGATATCTGGATGAAAACCAGCCAACCACCAAAAACTAAAAAATCAACACAAAAAAACACAACTTGCTAATCAGCCTGTCGACTGTGCGAATACCTCACTGACGAGAGTTTACTAGCAGTTGTGTAACACCTCATAAGGACAGCTTGTTTCACTGTAAAGCTACACCTCCACCTACAACACACAGCCAGCTCATGTCAGGTTCCCCTCTGTGTTTATGTGACAGATCCGGGCCAGCTGAAGTGAAGTGATGATTGATAAATGCTGACGTACCTGCCTTCTGCCAGCAACACTCCCTCACAGGCCTGTTCGCCACTGAGAGCAGGAACGCAGGTAAAACCAAACCAGCTCCCAGCATTTCTCCTCTATATGCATTCACTACTGTCTGCTGTCACAAAAAGTGTTGCCAGATAGTTAAGATTACCCCATATTTTCTTCATATCCAGGCAACATTTCAGTGTTGCCAGGTCCTGTTTATACCCGATGAAACAGGACAGGACAAGTTTTGCAGGTGACTGGAAACTAAAGGTTTTTACGCCCCCACATTTTAAATGGATTTGCAGACCTGTTGCATGAAATACGGTCAGCAGGATTTTGTTGAAATCACAGTTGTGAAAAGTCCTTTTACTGAAGAAACAAAGTACAATAGGTTATCTGTCTGTTTCTTCCGAAATGACCCACAGGACCGGTTCAAAATCTTCTCATGCTTTCTGATTGTCCACCTCCAGAGTTAAGGTTTCTGTTGAGGTTCAGACAAAACCAACACTGACTGTTGGTAGGAGACGGGATGCAAAACACACTCCCTGGTGCTTCAACCATCCACCAGCCTGACCTCATGTTTAGGAGATTTTGCATTGCTGTAACAACAACACACCACTTCCTCTTGTGTGGGTAGTTTGTAGTGTTAGAACAAATGGCCACACTATTGCTTTTCTGGTAAGGACGTGATCTGTCAAAGAAAATCATACTAGACACCTTTTCACCTGCAAACGCTGCTTCATGGAAAGACTTAATACCTCCATGGTGTAGGTGAGGAATAGTCATATCCACATAAACTGTGGTCAGGCAAACCCATAGGCCACCATAGCACTGTCTACTGGGTCACTTGTTTTTTTTCTTGTGCAGAACCATTCCTGCCAACAGCAAAGTTGGAAACTCTTTTATGAATTGTGCAGGAGTCACTGTACAGTTAACAAGTCGAGGCACAAGGTGTTTGTATTTCCAGTTGCTTTTCTACTCCGACTTCTTAGTTTCATTTCTTCACATAGTAAAATCTGATTCTAATACGTTCCTTGTTTTTTTTTTTTTTACTTTGTTTTGTACTTTAACGTGTGTTCAGTGAAAAACTGATGAAGCTGGTCAACAGTGATTAAGGAATTAGCGTGGACAAAACACTTGTCAGGCACACTTTTGGAAGGCAATGAAGAAACAAGGCCTTGTGTTGCTTCACAGCATTTGAGATGACATCTATTTTGATTGGCAGATTGTAAATCAAGTCTGGCTGAAGTCAGCCATCGACGTGCTCTGAGTGCTGCTTTCACCTGGGCTTTACGAACAGGTCTGACTGGCTGCATGAGTTTCTCCTCCACCTCCACCTCCACCTCTCCTCCCACGCTGCTCCGTTTGCAATCAAGCAGACGAGTCTGGTGATTCTGGACATGGAGAAATGAGAAACCGGGGACAAAGACCCGCCTCACCGCCCTCCCACACAATCATTAAAAACAAGCCACATGCAGCTACAGCAGAACGAGAAAAAAAATATCTTGCTCTTGTCAGATGAAGGCAACATTTATTCTCTAATGTGTTCATGAGATCAGAACTGGTAGCAGTTGAAAGGGCATCACACTGCAGCGCAACTGAGTCATGGGAGAAACTGAATGTGCCAATATAACTAGTATCATTTTCATTTTTAATCTTTCTCATATCACTACAAACCCCGCCCATCCCCCACCTGTTCATTCAGCTCTGGGCCACATCACCACAGCTGTGTCGACATTTTAGCGCTGACCTGCACATACACACACCCACTCACATGCAGATGAATACTCTCCCGCTCTCTGAAACCCATCTCCTCTCTCCACCCTATCTTTCTTTCAAGCCCTCGGTTGTAGGAGCAGCTTTTTGATGTTGGTAAGAAACTGAGGGAGCAGTTATGAAAAAAATGGCAGGCTAAAAATAGCCTTTGGATGAGAAGTGGGCATAAAATAGCCTTTCATCTTTCTTTGCAGCATGCCGGGGTTTTTTTTGAGGGGGGGGGGGGGGGGGTTGGTTCTTTTCTTCCTTGCCAGCCCCAGAGAAGGAAATCCTTGGCTGAAAAACTGTGAGATAATTGATTTTTCGTCCAGGCTTAAGTGGTGAGTCAG
>JBBMJY010000009.1:2568226-2578702 GCA_037833715.1 Toxotes lorentzi | reverse complement strand
CAAGTGAATATCTGTGCAAAAAAGGCCTACCTGCCGATGCAGGTGCACTGCTCCTCCTTTTTCCATCATTTACAACGTGTTGACGTAGATTGTCACAAATCACAGTGAAGAGCCCACCTCTCCTGGACAAACACAGATGGATGACAGCGGCACACTCCTCCAGCCTCCTCACAGTCACTTAGCTGAGGGCTGCTCTGCTTTATGGCGTCATAAAGTTGCCTTCTCAAAACACCGTTTAAGAGATGACAGTAATTGGCGTGTTGTTTAAAGCGGCGATGGGTGCTATCACCTCTGTAATGACGGCGGTAATTAGCCCGAAGGCTGCAGTATATGGCAGATTAAATGGGTGGTTAATGGTAATTTACTGTTCACTCAGCACATTACAGGTCTGACTGGTCAAACATTGTTTCAGGCTGTTTACAATCTTCTAATGAGCGAAAGGCAGTTGTGACTGAAAATGACATGATTTACACTTTAACTGTGTTTGACATGTTACAATGAACAGCAGTGACATGGGTGACAGACAGCAGTAAAACAAATGGAGGGAAGATGAGTTGCATTTGAAAAACAGCAACAATAAATATTGCATCAAATAAGACGACAGAACACTAAAACATTAAGTAAGTTTAACTTCTCTATACTATTATAGTGTTAAAAGCAGTCTCTTTTAATCATATCAGAATCATATCAGATTTTGTTTGCTCCACAGTTATAGTAGTAATACTGGTAACTTAATTTAACTGTCTGTCCAGAATCTGTTGAGATAACCAGGGCCTCCAAAAAGAAAACAGTTCAACAACAGTTCTCACATACACACACACACCCAGAAAAAAATGATCACTAATCCCTGACATGTTCCAGGGTCCCCGGGCAGCCCTGGGCCCCTGATTCTTTCAGGATTTATCCCCTAATGGCGTCCCTGGAGAATACTAAGGAGAAAAGTGAGTTCTCTGGTCACAGCAGAGAATTATCTCTAGACTCTGGGCCACTGCATTAAACTTCACACAGCCACATAATAGCAAACGTATTCCTCTTTTTCCCATAGACCACCCACTCCCGACTCCGGGTCCCTTTTGGTCCCCAAACCCCACATTGGCAAGCACTAACTAGCACTCATGAATCATTTTAAAGCTCATACAGCAACTCTGGATTCTGCTACAACGTCTCGCTTGATTGAGGTTTTTTTTTCTGAACGAAGTAAATGGAGAGCAGGGCGGCGCTTGAACCATCCATCGCTTGCTGCCTCCAGCGAGCCCAGAGGGGCGGCGCGAGGAAATCTGATCTGCCTCCCCCCGCGGCTGCTTGTTTGTCCCAGCGGCGCGCAGCCCGGCGGAGGCAGAGGCAGCCAGGAGGCATCCTGGACCGCGGTGGGAGAGGAGAGGAGAGGAGAGCAGCGTCAAGTCCGCGAAACACACAAAACAATGAAAACACATGTGACGGCGAAGCCTTCAAAATAAAAGCCCGGTCTGTAGCCCAGTTGAATGCGATTCTTTTAATTACTTTGTGATTCATCTGACTTTCTTATTTACTGGTAGTTGCGCGTACTTACCTTAGTCTAGTCTTAGTTTATTTAATTACGTTAATTACATTTTTTAAATAAAAATGTCTTGGCAGGCCTGCAAACAAAAAAAATGATTAAGGATTAAGATAACATAACCTCTTCATTTAGCCAAATAAAACTGACTTTTAGCTGTTGCTGGCGAATTTGTTTTGTCTATCTGCTTCTTTGTTGCGTAGTAAAATTATCATTCAGTGTAGTAAATATTAAATTTGTGTAGCACATACTCCCCTTCAGGTACATTTTTGGAACTTGGGTAAAACCAATCAGAAAAGCATTGCGTCACCGGTTCGTCTAATTTGATTTTATTTTGAAGCTCCATCCCGGAACTCCTGTTGTCTCCCAGCTGGGTGGTGTTGACGGCAGCACCGCGCAGCTCGTACTTCACAGGCAGCCGGCAGAGGAGAGCCACCAGTCCGAGTTGGTTGATCTGAGGCGACGAAGCACACCGACCGGCAGAGGAGCGAGGAGCCGCGTTCACTGCGTCCCCGTCCGCCTCCTCCACGCTGCCCCGCGCTCCGCAGGATGAACGCATTCTGGAGGTTTGGACACTTCGGATAACAGCACGCAGTGGAAAACGGGATTTAGTGAAGAAGTTGGCTTTCGCAGCGGCGGTACCCGAGCCGAGGACTGTCGCTGTCAAGTCGTGAGGAGGATTTGTGACTTTTTTCTTTCCCACTGTCGCCAAAACTGCCCCCGGAAGCACGAGGACCCAGGGATTTAAGAGCAGTTTTGGGGGTTTTAAGAAGTTTACCGGAGAAAAAAATTTCTTCTTCTGAATTCTTGGTGACAACTGAAATCTGAAAGGCAGAGATCTGCTGTCAAAACGGAATATTTCTAGTAAGTAGCACATATTATTATTATTATTATTATTATTATTATTATTATTGTTGTTGTTGTTGTCGTCGTTATTGTTGTTCCTTATTGTTAGCCTCTTGGCCATGAGAGAAATAGCTTCACTTCCTTGTAGATGTGCGTCGGACAGGTTGAGCTCTTCAGTCTCTCAGCGTCAAGTAGTCGTGTTGCACTTAAGAGTGTGTTCAGTGTGTGTGATGCGTGGAGCTGCAGGGACCAGCCCCACGGCCGTGCCGCCTCACAGGTGGCGGAGAGGGAGCGCTTCGTCTCCCCTTCCCTGGCCCGTGCGTAATCTCGGCCGGTATCAGCGCAATACGGACGCGGTCTGTGCGTATTTTTATCTCTTTGGTTTGGAGAAAGAGCGCAGGGGAGTTTATGTTATAGCCCTTAAATGCTGTTTGCGCCGTGTGTGGCGCAGGTTTGTGTCTGTTGATGAAATTACACAATAAATGCGAAAATAAATACACATATTTGGACTGGAAAATATAAATGCTCTTTACTGGTACTGGAAGTTTGTTGAGCATATTTCCTTGTCTTCAATGAAAATTGAAATTGCCTAAAGACATTTCTGAAAAATCAGAAGTCATTCTCAGCTCTGTGAACCACCACCTCCTGTCCAGTTTTAAAATATTGACACTTTGGTTTCCAGAAATTTCCTGAAAATGAGGGGAAACGTGAAGCCCGGTGGCAGAAATTAATGAAATTACGCACGTTTCTCTGTCCATCAGGGCGCGTGGTGGATGCCCATTAGATGCGTCTGAGATGAGTTTGGTTTCCACTGATCATCATTTAAACGTTTCCACGTCTGATTTCACCCTCAGAAAGTAAGAGATTGACTTTCGTCGCCGTCCTGTGCTCGTTAGGATGAACACGCCTTTTCTCCTCACTGCAACAGTGACGTCTTCTTTGGTTCGCAGCTCAAACATGAATTACACATCAGCCTCTTTCACAGAGCCGCACTCCCTAATGCTTCTGATCATCTCTGAAGTTTCTCCAGAAAGCAGCAGGTTTTTTTTCCTCCCTTTGAATGAACGAACTGTGCGGTTCTCTCCCCTCAGCAGCAGATCAGTCAGCCAGGCTTCAAACACATGCGCTTCAATGGGATTCAGATGGTGATTTTGGCCACTCAGCTCAGCTTTGACTTGCACCATGTCAAGTCATCACCGGAGAAAATTACCGGATTATAGCATCCTACGAGAGGGGGTGGTGAAATGAGATTTGGGACTTGTTGCATTAGCCAATTAAATGTCGGAGCCATAAAACAAGCGTGCAGATGGTAATAGTTGGTATAATGCTGCAAATTAATTGTATCTATTGACCCGAGAAATAACGCATGCCAGTTTGCTGCGTTTTCAATCAGAGGCGAGCCTCAGACACATTTCGGTTCCAAATGAGACTCTGATTGCCTCTTTTCATTACCGAAATTGGCCGGAGACCATCGCTCTGCGTGTAGTTTTTGTGCCTTTTTTCTCCTTCTCTTCTGTAAAGAGGAGAACAGTGCATTAATTGGCTCCTACTTGTCTAATTTGAGAAGAAAAGCTGATCAATTCACTGTTATATTCCAACAACAAAAGCCTTATGTTTTGCAGCAATGACCTTATCTGGCCTTTCTTATAGTTTGATGTCTAATTGTATCTCAGTAGGACTCCAATGACTTAGAATATGTCTGTGATACTGAATTATGAACTTTACTGGGCTTCATTCTTAGGGTATTTTATTCCTTAATAGTTTGATATTCCTGTTAGAGCTCATACTGCACCTGTAACATTCAAAAGAGAGTTTACAGTGGCCCTGTAGTACTTAATGGTATGTCCTTTCACAGGAGTATCCCTATAAGATCCTATAATATGTCTGAGACAGTTAAAACTGAGTTTGCATCAACCTTATTAAGCTTTATAATATTTAAATTTCTCATGGTGTCTATAATCTTCATTATACAGTCTCAAAGAGAGTTTTCTATGTCCTCAGCACTTGGTGCTTAAATCAGTCTGTTATTCCCAGAAGGACTGAAGTGTCCATCTTTGTCTTCCGTTTCATGCGGAGAACAAATGTGTGGACAGGTATTTGCAGTCTTTCACGCGTGCAGCGTACGACATATGACAAGATGTTTTACACCATCCGTGTGAGTGTCAGCCGGGAGTGAGCCGAGTCCACAGCCTGCGGCGCGTTACACCTGAAGTCGTCACACTGCACCCCTGACAGCTTTAAAGTGCAGAGCTCTCTCTGCCTCTCGGCTGATCGGTGGTGGTGAGATAAATGCAGAGAGGAGTAGTGAGGGGAGAAGAGGAAGGGAGGCAGGGGGTGAGGAGCAGAGGTTCGAGAACAAAAGGAAGACCATTGAAAAACGGAGTAGAAGAAAAAGTGGAGATGATGTGGAAGATCACCCTCTCCTGTGTCTGTCTGTCTTTCTTTCCACCACCAGGATCTCTGCCCTCGGCCCAGCTGCTGTTTGCACTTGTGCTCTTCCCCCCAAAAAAACCCTCTTATCCCCTTTTCCCAAATTGACAGAGTCGATCTTTCCCCGGCTGTTGATTCTCTGGCTTAATTATTAAAGATTACTGACACTCCAGAGAGGTGTGACTAGCATATGACCGCCTCACATTGATCCTCACAGAGGGGAGAGGGATGACAGGGATTTGAACTCCACTTAAAGCGCTTTTCTGCCTCCGAGCTATTACAATGTGAAGGTAGTTCTGCATGATTAATATTCATGTATTATTCACAGCGGTGGTTGTGTTTGCCTTTCATGCTTTAAGAAAATATTAGCATGAAAACACTATGGAGGCTTTGAACTCCACGCTGGGTCTTTGGGATCTCTGCCGCCGCCTCTTCTTCTTCTTCTCTGCTCCTTGAGGTTGTTAAGTGAAATCAAAGTGTTTTTAGTTAGACTGTGCGGAGTGTGAAGAGTTCATTCCCCGTCTCTTACTGGTCCACTTTGGTGTAAAAAAGATCTCAGTTGAATTTCATCACTGAATATTTTATAAAAATATTCAAGAAAGGCCACACATTACCTGCTGCTCTTACACAGGACTGTAATTTGCTTCAGTCTCATGCTGTCAGTCATGTTGAAATGCATGGCTGCTCCTCAAACTCACTTTGTACATGAGTAGTCTAAACTAATACCTGTCACCAAATTAGTCCATCCAGAGCCTGTGTTGTTTTCCAATTTCTTCTCACATGGATCAAGAGGTTGTCATGCCACTTGTCCAGACAGATCTGCACAATCACATCAACCAACTCTGAAGCTGTGTCAGCTCTCAAAGTGAAGCGCCCATGAAAAGCTGAGATTTTCTATATGTGTGTGTGTCTGTGCCTGCCAGAGAAAACAAAGGTTTCAAATCAGAGAGGACTGCAATCAGCTACCTCCACGCCTGGAGAGTGAAGGCCTTATCGTGTTGTATAAACAAACCGAAGCAGCATGTAGGCGTCTTGTGTTGTAAGAAGGTGTGGATGGGCAGAGAGAGAAGAAGAGCTCTCCGGAGTGCATATAAAGAACATAAAAGGCTGCATTATGGTGAAGCATGGAAGGTGCGGTGGCAGTGTTTAGATTAGGACTGTGTGTGTGTGTGTGTGTGTGTGTGTGTGTGTGTGTGTGTGTGTGTGTGTGTGTGTGTGTGTGTGTGTGTGTGTATTATCTGTCCATGTGTGTCTTGTGAGGTTTTCCCAGTTGGTGTTTTCTGTGTTGAAGAGCGATAATGTGCAAACTCACAGAGCCGGCCCGGGCTTCACTTTGTGCTGAGCAAGGAGTGGGTCACAGGTCCTCTGAGGGAAAGAAAAACAGTACTGTTAAGACTTAAGACAACACAACCTTTCTCTGGACTGTGTGTGTCGACAATACACCTCTGTGTGTGCAAGCAAAGCCCACTCTGAAATGTTTGTGTGTGTATTTGCCAAACCTGTGCATGTGTTATTGTCGGGGTGGACGTCTCACAGCCAAAGCTATTCTGAAGCTGGACAGAGCAGCTAAAGTTTAAGCTAACAGTGGTAATGTGTGTGTGTAGGTGAGTGCGTGTGTGTGTGCGTGCGTATGTGGGGGGTTTTGCGCTCTGCTTTTCTGGGCACCTTTCACAGAGATTTCTTCTTCGAACCCCGGTGCATTCCAGCTTCTCCCTGCTTAAGCAAACAGAGAGCAGATCGCTCCGCCGTCACTCGCCGTGGCCGTCGCTCGCCCTCCTCCTACTCCTCCCTCCTGCCAGCCTCCGGGCACGTTGGGCAACTGATACTGTAGACTTCGGCATTCCTCATCCTGCAGGAAGATTAGTGAATCCGTGTCAGTCGGTTGCTAAACCATGCAGAAGAGTTTCTCAAGCAGAAAAGAGTCCTGTGGAAGGAATGACAGGCTGTTTAGGTCTGACATCTCTCAGCTGATCCTGCTGCAGCAGTTAACTGATTGGTTAATGAACTTGTATTCCAGGCTAGGTGTATGGCACAGACAGTTTTATGAGCTGTTCCAGTATCAGAGCTCCTGTCCTCCCATCTTAACCATCAGGTGCTCTGAGAAAGTTTCTGGGAAAAACTGCGAAGAGGGATTTCCACCCTAATCCTTGAAATCTGTGCGGAATGTCAGGTCAGAATGTTGTAGCATGTGTTCAGAACCCAAGGCACTTCTTTGTGCTGTGTTCAGTTTTACAGTCTTGTCTTTATTTCAGACTTCTGATTGCATGTTCTCCCACAGTCCATTGTGGGCCAGAACAGCATCCAGGCTTCTTGCCATCATAAAGCTCTGATTGATTTTTCCTCATGTTTATTGTGTTTCAGGTCAGTGGTGGGGAATTTTTGGATAGTTTCTTGTGGCGACGGAGGCCACCTTCTGCTGGACAGCATGCAAACGGAGAATGTTGTCTGAGTTGGGCCTTGCTGCTCTGTGTCTCACCTCGTCGTCCAGAGGAATGACGGCTCTGTGGTGCTCACACTGGCTTTTCTTCCTCCTGCCTCTCTGCGTCGCTCCGGCCAGGCTGCCCACTGCTCAGCCCACAGGTAGGACACGGCGTCCAGCCCCAACAGATTTGTACTGCCTTACATACTGCTGATATCACTGCTGAAACAATACTGGAAATGCCTTCAAGGAAACTTCAAAGCTCAGCCAGAGACACCAGAAAACTCCTGCAACATTACGAAGCAATTTGGCAATTTTCAGCGCACAAATCAACAAGGTTTAGTACTTTTCTCAACATCGTAGCAAAAATCAGAGTAGGAAATGTCCTTGAAGGCATCGTGGTGTTTGAACATTTAAAGGGTAAACATTTCAACACATGAGAAAACACGAAGTATCATACAGTTTCACAGCTCTATAGTGAGCGCATGATGCTAATTGGTTTTCCTTAGTGGTGAAATCATTAGCGATGAATTGATTAGGGACTCATTTGTCATTTATCAAGCAAAAATGCTAAATATTGACTGTGTGAGGTGAATGTGAGATGTGAGGTGAAAAACAAAAAAGACTTGAGAGACGACACAGCTCAGAACAGTCCTCCTCAAGTTGGCTTTACACTCAGTTAGAACCTGGGATGAAACGAAGCCTGAAAGGATGCTTGTCCAAAAACCAGGAAGATAATGTTTAGCTCATCATACACATTCGCCATCCTCAACTGTTACTTACTTCATTTTCCATCCTTATATGACTCTGATTAGAACTAGTTTTCTATGTGTTCATCACTTCAAATGAGGGCATTTCAAAAGGCCCATTTATTGCTTGTGAGAATGTGGTGGAGTCTTTTTTTTTTTTTTTTTACAAGGAAGATTTAATTGGACTCTTCTTGGTTCGCTGAGCTTAGCGCGATTTTCCCTCTTTGTTCTCGAGGCAGAGAAATACCCAAAGATCAATCCAAAGTAAACGTCGACTGTGTTTGCTTTAATCTCTCCATATTGTGCAAAAAAACTAACACAGCAGAGTAATCTTTTTCTGAGGCGTTAGCCATTTGTTGTTTTTTTTTCCTCCCCCTTCCCTCTTTCGTTTTTATGTGAGTTGTTTAAAATGAGTCTTTGACACACTTTACATGCTACATTGCATTAAGAAAGACGAGGAGCTGGGTGCTTTCTGGAGAGGACCCAGCTGTCTTCTGCAAGCCGAGATACTCTGTGTGCAAATGCAAAAACATGAACGTACAGTTTTTATAAACTCGTGCATATCAGGGCTATGCTCTGAATAACTGAGGTCTGACCAGAGATGAGGACTGGAGACTTGAGAGACAGACCTTTTACTAAAATGAGGACTTGAAACTTGACTGCTGTTGACTTAACTAACTGAAGACTTGACTTCAGGTATTAACGTCAAAGACTTTCATTTTGACTTCAGTCTGAGGTGGACTTTAAAAACAGCTCTGCGTCAGGATGATCCGACAGCCTCTACCCGTGTCCTCCTACCTGCTTTCCATAGCCAAAAAATTCCCCTGCCCCCCCGCCCCCACTCATGTAAAACCCCAGTGTTATAATAGACGTGTTGTCATTCTGTCCGCCTGATTGCCTTCCCTGCTGGGAGCCATCATAGCCTATCATGCTTGGCATCATCCAAAGAGCAGGGTGTGTTTTCCGAAACCCCTCTGGGTGTCGGGTGTTCAGGCTGTGATCTGTGTTTACCTGCACGTTAGGCAGACACGGCCAAATACAGCCAGAGCACATGGCTGTGAGGAGGACACTGTTTCAAGCTGCTAATGTTTGTCATGTTAGGGTGTGATAATTCATTTGATGTGAAGTGGATGATGGTCAGGTGATAACAGGCAGAATGCTGATTGATCCTGACAAATCTGGCAGAAACACTCGTTTTGTATTTCTTGCCATAAAAATGCAGTTATAGGTTCCGTTTGCTGAAATGCTGGTACATAATTCATTCACTGTGCTGTGAGATCTCTTTCAATAAATCTCTTTCACTGATTGCCATGCAGCTAAAGGTTGCAAGGTTTTTTCTACCAGCAGCAGCGATAATTTATTAGCTTTTCTCTTGTTGAGCTGATAATCTGTTGCCTCTGTGGACTGATTTTCTAAAATCTTAATCAGTTAAGAAGATCTTAATCGTGGAGTCTTGGAAAACTAAAATAATTAACTTTTAAAGAAAGACAGAAGGAAGGTATTGTCCAAGCACAAAAAGAGAGGAAAAGACGTCCTTTGCCGTTACTTATCTTCCTATATTCTGTAACTTTCAGGCGCCACATTATCCTCTTTTATCTCTGCATTTTACATAGGATATGGAGATAAAGAAAGCTGTGAAGCCCACATACAGTGGCCTCGGTGCCTCGTAGGCATCTCTGGCCTGCGTCATGTCTCTGCCGTCTCCCCCACGGCCCCTGGCCTCCAGCAGACTTCCTCACGTCCACAGATGGACGAGCAGTAGGGATAAAATGACTGTCGTTTACTGGCAGATGGCATGATTTCCCCTTAGCCGCCACAGTGCTGAGCTGCAAACTTGTCTCTTAGGTTTGTGTTTTGTGTGTGTAGTGCTGTGACTGTGTGAGGAGTTCACAGATTAATGTGTGTATGAGGGCCAGAAATTAGCAGGTGCTGAGAACAAGAATGCCCCTGAAAGTTTAGAGCATATTACTAACATATCACTGAATTGTTTACTGTGACCACTGACCCTTGTTGGCCACCGTAGGTATGTTTTAGCCAGGAAAAAATGCTTTCTGCGACAGAAAATAATCTTTTATTGATTAGAAAACAATGTCAAAAGCTTGATGGTAGGTGATGGTACTCACTGACCTTAAATATAAAAAAATGCCCCAGAAAGAACAGGAATACGTTCAAGTAACAAGGCTAATCTGGAATAAATCTTCAGCTCATTCTCAGGACTGTATTTATTCATGTGTGAGGTAAAGAGACACTGTGGTTTGTGTGTGAGTGTGTGTGTAAGTGTAATTCCTTGTTTCCATTAAGTCCACCAAAATGTTGTTTCAGAGCGAGGCGTTGTTTATTTTTCCAAAGGCTGGTGGCATTTTCAAATGTTGTGAAGAAAGAAATGTTTGAGAAGCCAAGTTGACAATAAGCAGAGGCTGAGTGTGTGTGTGTGTGTGTGTGTGTGTGTGTGTGTGTGTGTGTGTGTGTGTGTGTGTGTGTGTGTGTGTTTGTTTGTG